>JAXGGA010004054.1:0-93380 GCA_038373865.1 Uloborus plumipes | reverse complement strand
GAATCTATATATATAAAAGAAAGTCGTTTTAGTTACACTATTTATAACTCAAGAACGGCTGTACCTATATGGCTAAAAATTGGTGGGTAGGTAGCTTAGAGCCAGGAAACGGACATAGGCTATAATTTATGTGTTTCAGTTACATAAATAGAAAAAATGTCTTATTGACAAAGCATTTTTACTAAGCCTTTTTTGACACTTCCATGGCTGAGCGACATAAAGCACACGTTCATACAGCTTCCGGAGCGCAGTAAACATGTTGTAAGTTAGCGGTGCGTTGAGTGTTATTTGACTTTTTTGTGAAGTAAAGTATAAACAACCGCGTTAATTCCCTTGAAATTTATATGTGCTCGTCAGAAACGATCATCACTTAAGAGTTTTTACGCCTCTGAGGCTGAGAGGTGGATGCGCTTGGTGGGATAGCTCCTGGACTGCAGTTAAAGAGGTTGTTCTTCTTACTACTATTATATTTACAAAAGTTTGTTTGGATGGATTTATGAATGGAGTAGTCAGTTGATAAGGAGTCCGAAAAAATTATCTTTTTAACTAAGCCTTTTTTAAGCCTCTGTCGCTGAGCGACATAAAGCACATGTTCTGACAACTTCCGGAGCGCAGTAAAATAGGTTGTGAGTTACCGGTGTATTAAGTGTTATTTGACTTTACCACCGCACAATTTACGCCTAAAGGTTGGCTCTGTCGTAATCATGCTTCGAAACGTAAACCAACCTAAACTGTGCAACTGTCGCGTTTGGTGATTAGAAAATTGATGAACAATGTTAATTTACGCGACGATACTAAAAGGAAAATTGAAAGGTGAGGAAGTTCTCAATTCGAGGATTCCGATGATCCCAACCGATGCCGTTTGAATTTAAAAGACTTCAATTTCCGATCCGTCTTGCATTTGTTATGATCATCAACAAATCATAAGGCCAATCCTTAAAAGTTTGTGGTTTGAATCTAGAACATCACTGTTTTTCCCATGGTCAATTATATGTGGCATGTTCATGGGTTTGGAAGACCATCTGCGTTGTTTGTTTTTGCCCCTGATAATAAAACAAAAAATGTTGTGTATCACAAGGCACTTAAGTGAAGAGCAACCTATGTACTAAAATACAGAAACAATAATGAATGATTAATGTAGGTACTTATTTCTTTTTGTATTTTTCTAATAAAAAAAACTTAATAAATTCAAAAAATTTTCCACCTTTAACGCGGAACAGAGTTCGCCGGGTCAGCTAGTTATTTAATGTTTAGAAATCTTTTTTTCGTACATTGCGTATTATTGAATAAGGTCATTCTATTTTTTCAATGTAATTTGTAGCAAAAGCTTGTTCTAAAACAATGTCTCAGAAACTTATTCAGAAAAAAATAGATAAATAAATAAATAATTATGTTATTTAAGATTTTAGCCTTACTCAGATCTGAAACTTAAAAAATGTGTTAGCAATTCGTAGAGAAATGCTCCAACGGAATTTTTTTCATAAAATCTGCCATTAGATTCTTATTTAGCTGGCTGTATTTATAGACAATGGTCAACATTATTCTTTCTGCAATATATGCTTTAAATGTAATGAAACTGAGTAACTTAAAAACTAAGGATTTCAATTAAAGTATACGTATAAAAAGTTCAAAACAAACTTTAACACAGTTATCTTGAGCTACTATCCTTTGCGGTTGAATGGACAAGAGTTAAAATTGTCTTCCTATTTTAAGTAGAAGAGATGTTTTTTCAGGATCACTCCTTATTTTGCTGGAGAAAGATTCTATTTAGATTACGATGGTGCAGCAAAACTATTACTTTCTGAAATCGGGAATGAAATTTAAGGATTTCAAATTTTCTTTTCGATTCTCCTGATATTTTAAAGAACTTTTACATTTCTTCTAAAGTTGAACATTTGTTTTGAATGCAAGAATGCATTGAGCTCTTATTGGAACTTTAATGAAGAATTGGAGCTCGGGAAAGAATTTTCAAAACTAACGAATTGATAGCTCTACAATTTAATTTACGTAAAATAAATGGATGATATAAAAAATAATATGGTTCCCTATAAATTTTTGAATGTTATTAGTTTTTTCGATGTTTTGTCCCCCCCCCTCCCCAGCGAATCGTTCCTTGTAACAATGGTACAATTCCATATTTTAGAAACATGTATTTTTCGCTATAACGTTGGATTAAGTTAAATGGATAGATCATGTTTTAAATAAATATTAGTTTTAAGCATATTACCACGATTATTGTATTCTATAACTATCAAGTTTGGATAATTTTAGATCGCAATGTGTGTTATAATTCTTGAACTGTATGTATATTCTTTAAATTAATCTATTTTGCTCTATTCATCTTGGATTTTTTAAAAACTTTTAAAGATTTTGAATTCCTAAGAGAATTATGACGCACCCTCTTAATAAGCTATACGTTTTTAAAATTTTGATTGAAATTGTACTTTTAGATTGCAAAACATAAGTGTAAGTCCAATTTTGTTATATTTTTGTTCCATTAAATTCAAATAAGGCAAAAGAAAACAAATGGATGAGCATGACCTTTTTATGATTCTGGTTTTAACGCTTTTGCGCTGCATATTTTTGAATGTCTCAACTCAAGCTCTTTTCTTATCAAAAGTAACAAATCGAAATTCAAATCAGAAGGAGAAGTTAAACTATAAACAACCAATGAACACTTGAGAACAAACGGATGCGTTGGGTAGGTAAAGAACAGTAGCTGATAATCCCCCCCCCCCCCCCCCACCATCTCCTCTTTTTTTGCACTTTTGTTATCTATTGCACTTTAGCCTTGTTATTAAAGCTTATTCATTTAGTTACCGCTGAACATGACGCACGAAAGTAACGTTAAGTTCTAACTTACCCCAAAAGTTAGTATGGAACATACAACGTGTTTCTTCAAACATCTAAAAAAAAGCCGATACGAATGCTCTTTAAATTCCTAAGTCCAAATAAAACAAGATTTTTAGTAGTTGAATAGTTTAATAGCCACTTTTGAAAATGATTATCGCCTGAAGTGGAATGAGGTTCAAACTAATTTCTGTTGCAAATAGAAATTACAAAAAAGTAAAAAATAACTTACTACATAGAAATTACAAAATAGACCTACACCAGACCTGTCAATTATTCAAAATTGGCATCAGTAAAACTTTTCTCGAAGCATTTTGAATAAAAACGATACAAATAAATTAAAAAATAAAGCTAATTAAGCATTCAATTTTAGTTAAAGGAAGATATACAAAAACAGCTTAAGTAATAAACTGAACATTCATGTATTTTACTGTGCTGTCGTGTGCCAGCCAGACTGGCAATATGGGGTGCGCTGCTTCACTTTTGCAACTGTACCGTAATTCGGTGTGAAGTCCGACTTCCACAGTACACGCATGCCATAGGTACTCGTTTATAGGGTGGGCAACCTTTCACAGCACAACAACACATTCACACAAAGAAATGACAAGGACAGGAGAGAGAAAGCACATCCGTACCCAAGCCGGGACTCGCACCCGGGACCACACAATCCGTGGCAGACTGCTCTGACCACTAGACAAGTATGCCGGCGTAATTTACTTGCTTTTTTTTGCTTTATTAAAAAAGGTACTTTCAAAAACTTTTTTCAAATGATGTTTTCAGTATGAACAAGTTTTTAAAAGTTTTATTTGATGGTGCAGCTCTAGCTTTAGTTTTATTGGAAAGTTGGAATTCAACAGGAAAATTGGTGTAGGAAGCACCGATTTTCCTCTCCCCACGGCTTAAACAAATTTATAAAGCTATGTTTCATTTCTTGAGAGAGAATAAAGTTTAATGAGAAAGCATAATTACACAGCAATTTGAAATTGTACGATTGATATGGAGTCCTGTGGAAGAATGAAGGAAATGTGTGCAAATTAGTCGGTATTCGTGTCAATTAATTTGCTGCAATTAATTTTCAGATGACTTACTAGGCTCGGATATAGTTTTCTTTCATGCAAAAAAGTTTTCATTAAGCACGACTGTAATTTCATTTTCAGTTTTTATAGTTTTAAAAAACGTACTTTACAGAGACGGGTCAGAAAAGTTTTAATTTTGGAGTGCGGTATTTATTACTAAACAAGAAAATTTCAGCACACAGGACATTTGACTAGTAGTTTACGTCAAACTGGGTTTTAAAATTAGGTATTTGTACACATGAAAAAAAAAAAAAAAAAAAAAAAACAGAATTCAAGTGTTTAAGTGCCTTTAAAAGTAAAGGAAGTAATTGTAATAATTATAACAATTAGAGTTTTAAAAACGTGATTACGTATTGATTACATGTTAAGTATTATGCCCTACTTATTTATTGACTTATTTATTTTAATTCTAAAAAATGCTGTAAATGTGTAACTTGTTTTAAATCTTTGATGTAGTGGTTCTTGCATTCAAACTATGTTGTATATATATACAGGGTGTCCACTCCAATCGTGGACCAATAGCTAATTTCTAAACCGTTAGAGATAAGCATATAGTTTATTTAGGAAAAAATCTCCAAATTAAGAAAGGAATTTTGGGTCTATTCAATGTTTTTCAAAAAATCAAATTTTGAAAGAGTTACGAAATTTAAATTTTTATACAGCCCCCCAGTCCTATCAATCATATTTAGTAAAACATTCTTGACACTGTAACGTTTAAAACTAAAAAAAAATCACTCTTCTACCACAAAAATTGACCGAGTTATGACGTTTTGAAAAATCAAGATTTTGCATTACTTCATGACGTCATCGAGCGATCGCTTAAGGGACCGTATGCGAAATCCTTCAAAATCTTGATTTTTCAAAACGTCATAACTCGGTCAATTTTTGTGGTAGAAGAGTGATTTTTTTTTAGTTTTAAACGTTACAGTGTCAAGAATGTTTTACTAAATATGATTGATAGGACTGGGGGGCTGTATAAAAATTTAAATTTCGTAACACTTTCAAAATTTGATTTTTTGAAAAACATTGAATAGACCCAAAATTCCTTTCGTAATTTGGAGATTTTTTCCTAAATAAACTATATGCTTATCTCTAACGGTTTAGAAATTAGCTATTGGTCCACGATTGGAGTGGACACCCTGTATATATATATATATACTGAACTGAGCTCGTTATTATCTTAATACAATTAACCACATTTGTAAATAAAGGACGTAAGAGAATATAATAGTTTGAGAATAAAATCGATTTCGTACAAAATGTTCTAGTTACTTAATGTTATTTTTGCTCCACGTCCTTTTTAAAAAAAGTAAATAAAACATTTTCCTATACATTTCAACGAGGGTTGTGATATGTTTTTCCTATCGTTGGCACTCTACCAGCCTTAAAACGGTTTGAATGATGGCGTCATTTCGTCGCTGCGTATTGTGTGTGAAAAATTGATTGTCCGGATATATAAAAGAATTCCTTTGTAAGTTATTGAATTCCAGCTGCAAAATACATTGCTAAAATTTTGAAAACTAATATACTTTCAAGTACCATCAGGTTTTGTGGATCAAATATTGTGTTTTTCTCCATACAGGTACAAACTGAAAACAAAGCTATTTTGTATTAGGGAAGTCACAAGGGGGAGGGGAAGCGGGTCTCTTTCTCAATCAGGACTTCAAGTTTTGTAAAGAGTATAGCTTGTTACAAAGACAGCACGATACTTTTGTTTATCAATAGACCTATTTCAAACAAATTTAAGAAAGTTCTGCCTTTGTATAAAAGTTCAGTAAGACCTCATTAAGAGTATGCTGTTTAATTTTTGTCTCCTTATCTATGGAAAGACATCAGTTTATTGGATTCAAAGCAGGACTACACTGTTAAAAAATATCCTGAAATTTTACGGTAAAAGTTACTGGCATCCATGTTGCCCGTAACTTTTACCGTAAAATATTTTTTTACTGTAAAATTTTTCGGAAGAGAAAACGAGAATTAAAAAGTGCGAGATACGAACGACAAGGATCGAACCCGGGACCCAATTTTTTACACTGCTTTACTATCTACGGTACCAGCTGAGACACAACAGAAGATCGGAAATAGGGTGCCATGTGCATCTCACAGTAAGTCACGTGGTGATTAATTGGCGCTGCAATCGCAATTTTTTCATCGGTAAAAAATTTTCTGTACGGTAAACGCTACACTTTACAGTAACATTTACCAGAAAAGCTTCCTGAATTTTTAACAGTATACAAAGGTAGTAAATGGGCCTTAGAATTTTGATTACGAGTCCAGGTTTAGAATGCTTGATATGTATAGTCTTAAGCCAAGGGGAATCAGATGGGACATAATTCAGGTATTTAAGTTTATCAAAATAAATGATGTTACTCGGTTAAACTTTTTATGAAAAACAGGACAAGGGGTCATTGTTTATTGCTGATCAAATCTCAGGCTTAGTTGGAGGTTAGGAAAAATTACTATAGCAGGGTTTTGGTCAGCTGGAACAACTTACCGGAACAGGCTGTTATGAGTATGAGAGCTGGTAGCTTTAAGAGGGCAATAGATCTTCACTGGGGACTATAAATTGGATAGGTCCAACCTAGATGGATCCAGAGCCTGTTGCTGGTCTTCGCATTTGTATTTGTACTAGGAGGGACATATTGAATCAAAACGTCTAAAAAGCAGTTTTTTTAACAATGCTAAATTATTATCAAAGATATTTCCGTTTGAAAAGCTCATTTACTTAAAAAAAAATTTTTCCTTTTTTTCTTTGAATATTATTTTAGCAAGTTTGATACTGTCGAATTACGTTAATCTGAACTCCCTCAAGACGAATTACTGCTAAAACGCGATATCGTTTCTTGTTTAATGTTGATCGATAAGACTAAATGCGGTTAAGACTAATTGCTTTTGAAGATCCCTTGTAAGTCGTTTTATAGAGGTTAGACAGCAGTATGACGTTAACTTGGGTTGATTTTATGCGACCCTTAAAGACGAAGTCATTTTTAGAAGCAAATACTTAGATAGGATGCGGGTATTCTCAACAATATATTTCTTGTGCACTTCAAAAAACATACAAATTAAAGGAGGGAAATTTCTAATATATATGGGTGTAAATGTCAACCTAGACATGATTTTTTCATCTTCCAATATATACATTGTGTGATATATCATTTTAAAGATAATTTTTCAAATTTTTAGAATTTAACCTCAGTTCTCACAAAATAGTACTCTAAACACCTACAAAATGGCTGTAAAGATAAGATATGCAGTTACACAAAACATCGCATATTTTTCTAACTTTTCATATTCCTATATAGTTTAAAAAAACTGCAAATAATAATGAATTTTTTTTTAATTATTGAAGCATGGTTCTTTTGCTTTACAGCAATATATAATATTTTTTGTTTTATCATAAAATAAATATTGCAAAGTTAGTATCTATTTAGTCTGATTTGCTTGTTATGTTAGTCACAAAAACATGAATTAATTCAGTTATTTCCTTCTGGAAATAATATTTTTTACATTTTTTCCCCTGACCTCTTCTATGTTATGGGCACAGTTAGATTGATAAGGTTGTTCATAAAGAATTTCCTTTTTTCTAACCATAGGACTTGTGACTAACATAACATCATTGTGTGTGACTAACATAACATCACTGTGACTAACATAACATACTGTTCAAGAAATGCTTAAATCTTAACCAAGCAATTTATTTTAGAAACAAATTAATTTATTGAACCTCTTATTATGAAGAAATTAGTGTGACCATATAAAATGCAGTATTTTTTTTTCAAAACAGTTTTTTTTAATGGTAGGGTGAGTTCTGGTAAGTGAGTACCCTTTTTTGCAAAGTTCATGTTCTCAGGGATGCTGCTCTGTTGAAAAAGCTTGTACACTCACAATTTTTTTTTAGTTTTCTTTCCAGATCCTTTACTAAGATTTTCAAGCATATAATATGTAAAATAAACCATAAGCATAGGTTTTGTGACCTGATTTATGACACCTACTCTAAGGTACGCACTTTCCCTACCTAGCGGGGTAAGTGCGTCCACCTTAAATTATGTGAATATGAGCAGGAAAAAACTTCTGGCACTTATTAAATATGTTAGGTAGTTGCCTTGGGATAATTCCTAATACTAGAAATCAGCACTTGCTTGCATGGATGAAACGCAATCAGTGATATTCTACGCGTCTTGCGAACAACTGTGATTTGAAGATTGAGAGAGTTGTGTCTGTGATTCTTCCTCTGTCCTTTTAATAAGACCAAGTGAGCAAATGTAAGTTGTTTTTATTTAGTAATAATCACTCAAAGACAACATATTTTATTTTGGTTAAATACATTAATCTGTCTGTGTTTAAGCCAGGGTTCGCACTTACCCCTTCTTAAATGTAAGATGAGACATGTGCGTCCAATAGCTTTGTTGTAAGTGCGTACCCCTGTGATTTTCTTTAATTCTATTTGTATGGTAGATCGTTAGGTGACCTGAGTGAACAATTCGTTTTTTTTCTTTTTTTTGAATAAATACGGTTTTAAAATATTTTTCTTATTAGAATCAGCAACAGTAAGAAAAAACACAAAATAAAGAGCAAAAAAAGGGAATAATTGATCATGATGTGATACTTGTACTTTTTTTTTTTTTACACATTCAAATAGTTTTTCACAAGGTGTTCTTTAATTTTCTTAAATATAATTTATTCATTACTCCACCTTCGTTTTTTGAATCTGTTGGTTCCTTATTTGGTGTTTCACTTAATTTCATTGCTTCATTTGTCATTCTGATTTAAATTAAGTACAGCTCATGATCGCTATTTTCAACGAAAAATTTACTAACTGATATCTAAAAGCAAATATATTTCAGAGGTAATGAATAAAATTGAAATCTTATGCCGCATTCAATGTTAATATAAATACTTGATGGAAATGACGTCGGATTTATAATCGGTTTATAAAAGAGTTATAAGCAAAATTAAAGATGAATTACGAGAGTCGTATTTTCCACGTAATGGTACACACTTGCCTCATCATAATGGTACGCACTTGCTCCGCATAATAGTACGCACATGCCTCATCAATAATGGTGCGCACTTACCCCCACCTTACTTTAAAGAAAGGGAAAGTGCGTACCGTCATATAAACAAATTTTAGTTAGAGTATTTGATCAAAATACCCCATGTATGTTATTAGTAGCTATTACTTAAAAGAAACAACTTGCATTTCTTGACTTTAATTGCTTGGTATGACTACAAGAGAAACTGAAACAAAATCTTCTCAATCTTTACTTAAGAGTTTTTTTGAAGACATTTAAGTTATCCCTGATTGTGTTTCGTCTATTGAATCCAGGCCTGAATTCTACCTATTGAAATTATCATTAGACAGTTATCTAACATAGTCGATGTGTTGCAGAAGCCATTTCAAGACAGTGTTCATATAATTCCCAGTGGACGCACTTACCAGAACTCACCCTACATTTGGGGTCAAAAGTTTATGCTGTAATTTGCGACACAAGTAATCGACATATGAAGTCAACATCTTCAATGAAAGAATTTTAAATGATTTTAAAGCTATGTGCGGCATCACTGTGCAATAAGTTTTTCTATGAACATATGGAGCTGCTGCTCACTTAAAAAACAGATATGACCCTAACTGCCTCCAGCATCTACAGGTCATGGAGTTTTATGACATTGGATCATGGAAAGTGCCCTCATGTATAGTACAACGTGTGGAGCAGCGTTTTACATGGGCAAACTTTGGTAATTAATGCATAGGAATTATTTCAGGAATTAAAAAAACAAGAATTGAAGATAAACTGATTGTTTGTGAGTGAAAGTGACATGGTTGAAAAGAAAGAGTTAGACTTGTTGTTTGAAAACGGGAATCCCCGAAAAAGGTTTTTCGGAAAGAATGATATGCTGTAAATATGGAGAAATTAAAAATTTGTTCATTAAAAAATACAGGGAATGAAATCCTAAGAAAATAAGTTTTTTTAATAGAAATTGTGGAAGATGGAAGCTGCTGATAATTTTGAAGGAAATTCTCCCGGACTGTTCCGAGATACAAAAAGTAAGAAAGTGGGTAATTTTATTGTGGTGATATTTATATGTTAAGTAGGTTTTAAACATGACTGATTATGAACTCTTCATGAGCAAAAGCTCTGAATCAATTTTTGTGTTTCCCGCAAATGAGGACAAGTTTTAAATTTAAAGAGCCTAAATTTTAAATTTAAAGAACCCAAATTTCCAAAGTCTTGTCGCAAACATCTGCAAATTTCCGCAAACATTATTACAAAATTGAACTGGAAATTTTGTTTACAAGTAAACATGTGTATTAAGCTTCAATAAAATCTTGTTTGCAGTCTAATATTTGTACTAATATTACCTGTAATACACTTAAAGTTATATGTCTAATCGTGTGTTATGTTAGTCACGTTATGTTAGTCACAAGCGATTTTTATTAAAACACTATTTTTTGGACTATCATTTAAAATATATGCCAAATTTACAATTATTAACATGAAAATAACCTTTCACATCGATACTATCAGCGAAAAAAATATTATTTTTTGGTTTAGTTTTAGAGAATTGTGTTGATGAACTTAATACAAAATTTTGAGGGTTGCAAATCTGTTATGTTAGTCACGTTGCTCAAAATGTTCCCTAACTGCCAAAAATGAAAGTAATATTATTATTTTTGTATATTAACTTAAACAGCTCATCAATGCGGAGAAGAATAACACCTTATTTTTGATATTGTGACAAAAATAAGGCTCGTACACAAAAAATAAGATTAAAAATTTATTCTAACTGTTATGTTAGTCACAATGGAATTACCCATATATATATTTTTTCAGTATTTATTTAGATAAATGTAACATGGTACTGTTAGTGATACATATGAAGTAAACCAGTAAACATTCTCTAAAAGGAACCACACGGCAACTGAGGTCGAAAATGAAAATAAATAGCAATTTTTTTATTGCTCGAAAGAAAATAAAAAACTAAAAGAAAATATCTAAAGAATAATAAAAAAAAACAAATTGTTGCTGTTGTTATCTTGTGCCAGTCAAGCTGGCGATTTGAGTCGCGCTGCTTCACTTCCAATTGTACCATAATTTGATGTGAAGTCCGACTTCTACAGTACACACATATGCCACAGGGCCCTTTTTTTGGGTGGACATGCATTCACAGCACAACAAAACATTCTCGCAAAGAAAGGACATGAGAGAGAAAGTACATCCAATGCCCAAGCTTTGATTGGAACCCGGGACCACACCGTGAGGGTCAGACTTCTTTAACCACTAGATATGCATAATTTATGAGGTGTTTAAAAAAAAAAAAAATTATGAGTATTCATTATTTTTTACCCGGATTTTAAATCATTATTACCGCTTTTTCGAGGTACATTGGAAGGCGGTAAAATTGGTTACTATTTTCATCGCCGGTGAAAGTGCATTAAAAATAAATGAATAAATAAGTAACTTTTTTACTGAAAATAAACTATTTTCTTAATAAATGAAAAATGATCAAATAAGCTTTGTGCTGAACTATAATTCTCTTACAGCTTTCATGTTGTTTGATGAGCTTCTTGCACTGAGGAAGGGGCTCCATTGTAGCCTTGAAATAGCTATTTGCTGTACTTTCTACCTTATTTGTGCTTTATTTACGTTCATTTATTTTTTTAATACACATATTTAAGCTTCAATACCATGTGTAGGCTTATTTGGGGGCTTTGTATATATATTTTAGGTTAATTATTTTCAGCATACTGTACTCGCAGGCTAAAAGCATTCAAGGAGAAGAAGTATGGCTGCTTTACCGTATATATACATTAAACTCAATTGGAATATGCTTATCAAGCAGGTTTAACAATACTTTGCTGAGAGACTGAACATAAAATTATTTTTTGTCTGCTTTACTTTAAATTTTTAACTCCTTCTGCTTTTATATAAGAAAACCAGCACGTTATTCTCTCAAAATTTATTTTTCTTTCCAATGTATAGTTTTTTTTCTTTTTTCATTTTTATGCACTTGCTCCCAAAAAATAATAAATAAATAATGTAAATATTTTTGCATCCTATCGGTCCAATTTAATCTTTAAATACGTCTTTCCCATGAGCAAAAAGTGCTACCGGAAAGTATTGTATTAGCTTATCTATAGCAGTTAATTAATGTCGTCCTTTTCTTTGGGAAATTTCTTTTACTTTTTCACTCTCTTTTGCACACTTTGATTAATGTGACTAGGATGGCATGTGCAATAAGTTATCTTTCCTTCAATTACAGCAATATAAAATAGAAAAAAAAAGATAAAGACTAGAATCTTAGATTAAATCCAAAACAAAATAGATTGCTCTGAGAAAAATAATGGATTTTTGGGCAAAGATATAGATCTGGAAACAAGGCTAAAAGTGTCATTTATTACACAGAAGATTCCTTACTAGCCTGAAATAAAAATAATAGATATGTGTTCTCCTTATTTTTAATAATTGAATGCTCTGCACCAGATAAGATTTAGTAGTATATCTCTCCATGTGTTTTAAAATTATCTGTCTCTAAAACGGTGCGTGTTTTCCGTGTTTTTAACGAACATGTTGTGTAGAAAAGTTTAAAAATAAATTTGGGAAACTATTGTTTTAAGAAACAATTCTTCCTTTTGTTTTCTTTCCAAAATAATCCAAATTTGATTTAAAACCATGACATTAAGTTCGTTATGCAATAAACGGACATCATTGGAAAAAAAATAAGAGTAGAGAGTTAATAAATTTAATTTTATCGATTAAATGTTGTATTACTAGCTCTCTATTTACCAATTAAATGTTTTATTAGCTGTATTGAAAAGTGCGCCTATAAGTAACGTTATCAATCATATTAAATTGGCAATAATTATTCAGATTCAGGGCGATGCCTGTAATGTGCTATAGTATTTGTATGGTTTCTTTATTTATCTACTTATACCACTACATTTAAATTCTTAAAACAGCATGTACAGAAAATTGTACAGAGCTATTAGCTATATAAATTCTGAAATAAACTATAAGTAAGGTTTTCTTAATATTGATCAACATATTACCTCTATAATAAGATATTTTAATGGTTCAAAATTAATTTTAAAAAGTGCATGTTTTTTTCTCTCTATATTTCAAGTTTTGATAGTTATGTAGTCCTAGTTACGAACTACGTAAATAATTGCATTTTTTTCTAGGATAAAAACCTATGACAAATAGCTTCCACAGATTAGAATGCAATTAAATTTTCTTGAAAATTTAATTACGTATCTTCTAATTTATGTTTTTGCTTAGATGAATCTATGTATATCCGCAATGAAAGAACCAATTAGTGATACGTAAAGATTTATTTTTTAAGAGTGCCTTCATTAGAGTTGTTTTAAAATTATTAGCGCTTATCGATGTGTGTGAGTATGAGTTATGTCCATGAAACTAACGAAATTCAAGCTCAGTTTAAAAAAAATGTTTTTGCTAGAAGTCTAGACGTACAGAACGCAATCATTAAAGGACAAAGCAGTTGTATTTCACAATGAGCCAAAAAAAAGGTTGTAATTTTAGAAATATTTTTTAAGTATATCAGAAGAGTTTTAAAATGCTGTTCGAGAAACATCAGAGAAAATCAATGGCTGCTAATGTTCTTATCAAACACGCCAAATGGATAACATTCTTTGAAACCGAAGTTTATTTTTCCACTAATGTCTGACCGTTGATTGTATTTTCTTAATCTGGTTTCAACCAGAAAAATTATCGTTACAGAAGAAAGAAAGCAAAGGAAATTTGTTGGAAACATAAAGTGATTCTGTTTTCATCAATAAAGTTTTCGACTTCAGCGAATTCAATTTGCAAATAGTTTCAGTTGACCTTTCAATTGTTCTGTCGCTTCATAATTTAAAGAAAACTGTTGTATGTATTTTTTCTTCCGTTTGTTATATATATATATATATATATATATATATATATATATATATATATATATATATATATATATATATATATATATATATATATATATATATATATATATATATATATATATATATATATATATATATATATATATATATATTTGGATTCAATTTTCTCTTTTCGAAACTGGATTTTTTTGTAGAAAAGAGTATATTTTGCTTTGCTCTGTACAGAAAACTAGAAATACCTTACTTGACTTGAAAATTGTTGTCCTCAAAGCACAAAATAATGAATTAAGCCAAATGTTTAGTTTTAGATCAGCAGAGTCACAGTATAGTGAGGCCTTAGGGAGGAGGGGGTGAGGTACTCGTATATAACGTTAATAATAAGTGTGTTATGCGTTGATATGCAACAAAGCGCTAAAGCGCGCTGAAACAATAAAGCTATTCAGATTAGACTAATCGAATGTGACGAATGGTCAGGATTTTTGAGTGCAAGTCTTTTGTGGTTGGTGTTTAGTAGACTGTTTTATTAAAAATGTAATCACTTCTTGCTTCATTTTCAATTTCTTTTTGCGTCTTGTGAAATCTTCGACCGTAGCGGAAACTCTAGCGTAAATTTAATTACTATGGACTCTGAAACATAAAAAGTGTTTAAAAATTCTAAGGTCAGAAGTAAAGATTTATAGCATTATTTTACTATACCCTAATAAAAACACTTTTTAGAAAGCTTTTTTTTATCTGTTTAGTTTCATTTCGCATGCAAATCAATAGTAAAGTATATCTTTTTCCAATTGTACTTCTCTATAATCTTTGTAAACCATGTTTCTAAATATATGTAATAAAATAAAATGATTTCTTTTCTAGAGTATTGGAAGAAGCAATTGAAAATGAGTCAGCAAAATGCTTGGAAGTGGAATTCTGTGACGAATTATTTCCTGCGGACTTAGCCTGTGTGAGTACACCATGAAGCCCGTTAAAATAGGTCATTTAGAACGTCGTATATATTTTAGTTCATTTATGCAATTTGAATTTTGTTGACACCTTTACAATCGAAATAGTTTACATGGTTTTGTCCTAACCAAATCAAGTAACAGGTGTAGTTCCATTTTTCTACAAACTACGATTTATCATCATTTTGGGTCACTATTTCTCTGTAAACTATCTTTTTGCTTTGTTAATACTCTACAAAAAAATTAAAAATTAGAAATGAACAGAAGTTGTTTGAAAAGAAATGAAATTGTTGAGAAGGGGGGAGACTATGGTACTCGGACGCATTTGTTGAATTCAAGCACTATATCGTACTTCCAATTCTATACCATCATAAAGATTTTTTCTTTTTTAATTTTTAATTTGATAGCGGTATTGCAGTTCCAACATGTTGGACAAATGAAGTACGCGTTCACGTCTTAACATAATTATTAAGTTTAACTGTATACCAATACTGTAAGTACCAAATGTTATCACTGCTATAACTTTATAGAATGAAACGTTAAAAATTGACTGTTTCTTGCTTTAATGCCAGAATAAGAACAATGAAAATGTTTATCCGTATTTAAGAAAGGAATTTATGGATAAACGTAGTTGCATTTGCAGGTTAAGTAGTTGTCAAGTTTTTATTCAATTGCGTACGGATCACGCGTAAATGAAAAAGTACCTAAAGATATCCTTTCAGATTTTGTTTATTGTTTTTAAAGTTTATTCAACAAAAACATGGTTTGTATATGTTTATCGTAATTTTTCATTAAGAAACAGTTTGAAAAGGAATTTGTGGTTTCTGTAACTAGTAATGTTTTGAGCTGAAACGAAAAGGAAAGTTGCGTTTTATAGAATATCCAAGAGGAAGCTGCCATTTTAGAAACAAAAGCGTTTTTTTTTAACCGACTTCAACAAGGGAGGAGGTTATACAATTCGTCGGAGATTTTTTTTTTTTTTTATATGTTATAAGATTACTCGAAGACGCTTGGACCGATTTCAAAAATTCTTTTTTTTGTTCGAAAGGATTGCCTTTCCGATTGGTCCCATCGTCTAGTGCTCCGGGTTTGATAACGGGAACCTGCAGAAATCGATCGAAAAAGAAATCGGGATCATAGTCATCGTAATAATGACAACTTTGAATGTAAGGCTTCTTTAGATTACATAATGAAATTCATTTCTATGGTCTTTTTGAAATTTTTATGTATTTATACGCTCGAAGACGCCTGAACTAAAGCCCTGAATCCGTCTCTCAAGTAGCGCCACTGTTTGAGCCATGCACTTCATGCCACTTTCGACTGTAATTGGAGGATTGCAGTCACGTGGGTCTTGGGCGCCATTATGGGTCGGTCGTTTATGGCTTTATTGTGCTAAAGCACTAGCTTTCTTTCTTTTTCGCGCTCGCAATACAAATTGTTTATCTACATTTTTTGACTTTGTGAAATGCCTTGGTGTAGTGCATTCGGATGCTCGAATAGCACAAAATCGGGCCATAATTTTATCTACTAAATGAAAATCCTTTTAAAATTATAATATTTCTTACTTCTTATGGAGTTAGCTGATATAATGTTAACTTTCATAGGATCATTAGAATATTTACAATAATCATCATGTATATACTTCCTTCAAATATTGTAAAGCAAAACTAGGCAATGGTCGCTAATGAATTGCTAACAGCAGTAAAATATTTGCGATATTTTAAAACCGATTTTTCAAATTTTAAGATGATGATAAAGCAGTCAAAATTTAGTGTACTCATTATTTCATTTCTAAAGCATATTTTCTATTGTTTATTGTTTAAAACTGTCTTAATAACTTTTATTAAAACTCTTCCCAGAACGTGTTGTTTTGCTTTTTATCGTGTCAAAGACATGAGAGAGCTTCTCTTCGATTCATTTTGCGTATAAAAATTAAGATTTAGGCAAGTGTTTGAGCTTAAAAATATGAAATGATTAATTAAAAAAAAGTTCCTTTGAGATTAGATTAACATGTTTCTCACGCTTAGTTATGCAATGTATTTGAAGACGTTTTGTTTTCTTTTTTTTTTATTATTATTTTTTGTCCAGAAAAATTTTTTTCTTTCCTTTGATCTGTAATTTTATTTGAAAACAACTTTAATAAAATTCATGCGAAAAATTTCTTCCGGTCTCTGTTGCTTTATTAAAACTCATTATTTCAATTTATAACTGTTAATTGCAGATGTAATCTGTTCCGATTCTTATGAAGTGATTTTTATTTATTTCTTCTTCTTCTTCTTATTATTATTTTGTATTCATTTAAAACACTTAATCATCATTTTTTTGAAATTTAAAGATTTAGTATGTTTATAAAATCTGTCATAAATAAAAGATATTATTTAAAAAAAAATATTTTTGCAATTTTTAAGAAGTGAATAACTTTAATAAGAAAATTACAAACATTAGTACTTTAAATTATACATAGTTAATTTACTATGTCCCAAGATTGTATTTGTAACTAAGTCTTTATGAGAAATAAAATGAAATAAATGTTAAAATGGACCGACAAATCCTTTTAAACACCTATTTGCTGATACGCGATTTAATAATAATAATAAAAAAATAGCAACGTAAAAATCATTATTTTCGTATGTAGATTGTCAGTTGTACAAGTTACGGAAAAGAATCTATAAACATTCCTTAATAAAAAGGCACTTTTCAAGAAGCGAAACTCTACATTTCTCTACTGTAGAGATAGGGAGAAACTAGTGGAACGACCCAACATGGCGCGCGGCTGAGGATGTCGCTACTTAAGAGACGGATCCAGGGCTTTAGCCTGAACCGATTTCAAAAATTCTGGTACCGGACGTCATTTCAAGTTTTTCCAGGGGGGGGGGGACAAAGGGTCCAAAAACAATGCAATTTCATCGGAAAACGCCAAAAACCTCGCCCACTTATATGTAAATACATTGATTTCTCAAAGTCAGGGGGGGGGGAATTGACCCCAATGCCCCCTAAATGACGGGCCTGTCTGGTACCGATAGATTCGTCATTTTTCAGCCTTCATATTTTTAATTGACATCAGGTCTGATAACGGGATTCTGAAGAAATTGAGAAAAATCTTCTCATTTTTACTTAAATTTCAAAGCGATTTGTCCGAAATGATTCAATATCAAAGCCATTGTTGTAAAACGTGGTTGATATGAAACAGTAATAATAATGATAATGAGAATTTTGAATGAAGGCTAAACTGAATCAAACATGAAACTCATTAGCGGTCTCGTATGTAGTATTTTTAACTAGAACAGAAAATAAGAAATCCTTTACATGGATATGAGTTGGTTCTTCAAAAACCTTTATGAGGGCATAGCTGTGCCCCGCGGTTTCACCTACGTTAATAAGATCTCAATCTATTAAAAAAACTATTTTAATTACATTAGGCTATGATATGTATATCATAAATATACAATAAACATTACACGGGGAAATATTAAAATAAAAGAACTTTTGGAAAACAATTAGTAAGCCCAGTCTTACAAAATATTCAAGTTTTGTTATTTTTTTGTTCAGAGGTAGCCAGTGCAACGAAGGGCCACGCAGCTTATTTACTTAAGAAAATAAGATGAAGTTTTGGAATGGAAACATTACCTTATTTCTGAAGTTCATGTTCACTAAAAAGAATAAAATAAAAATATTTTTCAAAAAAAAAAAAAATTGAACCGACTTTAGAACTTCCCTCAGCAAGTGCTCTAAAAAGTAAAAAATAATTTTATTCTTTGAACACCCATTGATACTACATTTAAACATAAGTTTTGAAGTCGGTGCAAAAACTATAGGTAAAATTATGTTTAACTATATTTTGCTCACATATTTCAGAGAAACCATTGAAATTAAGAGCTGAATATTTGCACCATTAGATAAATATGTGGTTGTCGAAGTAGTGTAAGATAATGCGATTAAAGTACATGGATTCATTGAAATTCATTTTTATAGTTCAATTATAGTTTCGTATGATTCCATTTAGAGTTTTTGCACCGACTTCAAAACTTATGTTTAAATGTAGTATCAATGGGTGTTCAAAGAAAAAAAATATTTTTTTACTTTTAGAGCACTTGCCGAGTGAAGTTCTGAAGTCGGTTCATTTTTTTTTTTTCAAAAATATTTTTATTTCTAAAGCAGGAAAACAAAATTAAATACAAATCCGTATTTTGCATTTCAAAGTGATAAACAACTAAATTGTTTTAACACAAATATTTATTCTTAAAATTTAACTTTATGAACTAAATGTGAAAGGATAATTTATTTATTAAGATACCCCAAATGCGTTGCAAAAAATAACAAAACATTGAAACTTACTTATTTCTCTATTGTTCTTCAGCTACGTATCAATAACAATGTAAAGATTGCAACCGTTCCTGTATATACTACAGACAATGTAACATTTGCTTGGCAAGCTACTTCAGCTAAGCTCTACAAAATGATTGACAAATGCATTTAGAGATGCTATTGTGACTATTCAATATAATCATGTTCCTATACAATGTGCCAAGTTTACTTCTCAAACAGAGACCTATAAGTGTCATGATTTCATCGACAGCCAATAGTTTAAGTTTACCAATTAGATTTTTGGATCCATCTCCAGACGTATTTACAATAAACTAGTTATTATTAACTTCAAACTTATCTTTTGTTAATATCAAAAATAAGTAGAAGCTGCGCAGAAATCTTACCTTTTTTTTTTTTTTTTTTGCAACAGTACTCTCAAAAAGTTATGTCGAGTGATTCAGCTGTACTTTTCACTAAATTCACTTTTTTTTAAGCAATCCATGTGCCTTAATAGTATCAAAAAACACAGCATGAAAGTTTAAAATTAGTTAAAATATTCAGCCAATTTTAAACAATTCGTAGCAAAAGTATCTTCTTGTGTCAGAACACTCCCACAATTGAAAGAAGGAACTCTAATATCGCAAACAATCCTACCGAACACATTGAGAACTCGATTATTTTAGAAATATAAATTAACGAATTAGGGGAACGTGGGGGAAAGTGAAATAGCGGAGAAAAGAGAGGTGGTAATATATATATTCAGTTTGCTACGCCATCTATACAGCAAGATTTTAACGATGTTCGTAAACATATAGTTACTTCCAATTAAAAATTAAATAGCTCTAAAAGTCAAAGTGTATAATAATGCAAGACGTTTTCAAAATTAGGTACAGTTACTTAGCTAAATTAGATACAGCCACAAAATATTATGATATTTTGTGGGTTATCAAACATCATTTTTTGGCTTTATAAGAAGATAAAGTTTTTCTGAATTCCATTTTAAATATTCACTGACATGTATTGTTGTCCTGAACAGTGATAATGTAGCTAATTTTAGGCATGATTTGATTGTAAATGTTTGAGACGATTTATCATATGTGTTGTTAAGAGAATGAGAAAAGTTAATAGTTCCTTCGTTTTTTCTTTCATTCATTTGATAAATAACGCACGTATCCGTTAATTAATCAATTCATTTATATTCGTTTATTTATTAATCTATGGATTTATGCTTATTTATTTAAGGTAATAATTACTTCATTTAGTGTTTTAGTATTTATTCACTCTAATAGCTAAAATGCTCTTTAGACATTTTTCTAAATAATTTTCAAGCAAGAATTTTAATATTGAGCTCATTATTATTATTATTTTACTTTACAGGGGTAAAGACATGAGATATGAAATGCTTAGTCAATTTGCTCATTGGCCGGTCTTGGACGTCCTTTCTGGTGATTTTGCTGACAGTTCAGTATATCGAAGTCTGTACATCTCATCCGAATTACTCAATCAGTTTGAAGCCAATGGCTCAGCTATCTCCAGAATCAGAAGATTGTCCAAAATTCAAAGATAGTCCATGGTGTCCCTGCTACCAGTTCGAAGATGGACTGTTTCTAGAATGTCCAACTACAGGAATAAATGAAATAAAAACCACACTTTCACTCATCGATGTTCCCATCAAGTCTCTAGGCATATATCATCTTGACAAAAACATATCTGCTATGCCAGCAAAAATGTTTTATAATGCCTCAATATCACATCTTTTGTTATCATACAGTAACATAGATGCTCTTGACGAACTGGTATTTTTTGGTCTGGAAGATTCCTTACAGAGCTTATCAATAGTTAACAGTAAACTTAGAGAAGTTCCAAAACAGGCGTTAAGTACTTTAAAATTTCTGACATCTATTGATTTCGATTCAAACGATATTCAAAAAGTTGAGAGCTACGCTTTTTATGGAATGCCGCTAACAACACTGAATTTGCAAGGGAATCAAATAGAATCCTTATCCGAATACGCGTTTGGTGGCTTGGAAAATACTTTGGAAGAGCTAATTCTCATTAATAACAAACTGAAAAATTTCCCCCTCAGTGCTCTGAGACGTCTTAGAAAATTAAGATCGTTAAGGTTGGTGAAAAATTTTATAGACGATATACCAGACGATGGGTTTACAAGATTCACCGAACTTCAAACGTTAGACCTCAATTCGAACAAAATCAAGGAACTGCATGATCGGAGTTTTGTAACAATGCCAAGATTAACTGTTCTATCTTTGCAATCAAATGTGCTCAGAATATTAGACGAAAGAGTGTTTATTCATCTTCGGGAATTAGAAAATTTAGATTTAAGTTATAACAGACTAATGAATCTCAGTCCACGTGTGTTAAGTCCTCTACACAAACTGCGGACAATCGACATGAGCTTTAATCATCTACATTCAATTGAAGGTGGATTGTTCCACAATTTAACAATGCTAAGGGAAATATTCCTTTCAAATAACAACATCCTTAAAATAACCAATGAAACGTTATATAACAGTTCAGAAATAGCCGTTCTTTTCTTACCAAATAACGCCATCATATCGATAGAAATGGGTGCATTCCATTCCTTGCAGAATCTCTATCAATTGCAGCTTTCGTTCAATCAGTTGAGAGAAATACACCCCCTTTTGTTTAAAAGCAATCGAGAGCTCCGCTCTCTTTCCATGGATAATAATTTCATAATGGACATTCATCCGGGGACTTTTCAGGAACTGATTGAACTTAGAGATTTGCGCTTGCAAAATAATTTGCTGAAACGGATAAAGAAGGGAAGTTTCTATTCCTTGCCGAATCTCCAGGAATTACATTTGCAATTCAATCGCATTGAAGTAATTGAAAAGGAAGCGCTGAAAAGTCTGGCAAATTTGCAGCACCTAAATATCCAAGGAAACAGATTAATTGAAGTGGGCAACATTCTTAGCAAATATCCATCAAGTTTAAGATCTTTACAAATTAATCTAAATGATATAACAGTTTTGCAGGATCAAAGTTTACAAGGCTTAAATAAAATGGAAATACTATGGCTGGACTACAATAAAATTAAGAAGCTTCAGAAGGATATATTTCAGGATTTGATAGAAGTTCAAAAACTTTACTTAGACCATAATGCCATATCATCAATTGAAGATAGAACCTTTTCTACTATGAAACGACTGACATATTTAAATCTTGAATACAATAACTTGAATCATCTAAGCGCAAATATATTCCACGGTGCTGAAAATTTAGAGGAAATTTATTTATCAAATAATAAAATTATGGATATTGAACCGTTAACATTTCAGCATTTGAAACACCTTCAAGTTTTACATCTGTCACAAAATCAAATATATATAATTCGAAAATATATGTTTGAAGGTGTATATATGCTGGAAGAACTAAAGCTTTCTAATGCAATGATTGAAAGTATTGAAGAAAATACTTTTACACACTTATCAAGTTTGGTTAAACTTGACCTCAGCAATAATCAGCTGCTGACAATTAAAATTGCATTTTTGAATAGTTTAAGTGAACTTAATTTAAGTTTTAATAATTTTACGACAAAAAGTAGTGTAGAACTACATTCTCTCAATAGTTTAAATACTTTGAATTTGAACAACATATACATTGATAGCATTCCTAGTTATTTGTTTGAATCTTTAATAAACTTACGAGTTTTGCATATCGGTGGGAATAATATTTCACTATTGGATTCAGAAGTACTCTCTTTACTAACTTCTTTAAGAGAATTGTATTTAGACAATAATGTACTTGAACTATTTCCATTGATAACTGTAAAAAGACTTCCCAAGTTGGAAGTATTTTCTATGAACAGAAACAAACTAAAAAAAATTCCAAACATGGCTGCCAGTGAGAATATTTTTCTTCGAAAACTGAATTTGTCAAAGAACAGTATATCCGTTTTGGAAAAAAATGCTTTTTTTAATCTCTCAAAACTAAAGGAGTTAGATTTGTCTCATAATGTTTTATCCTTTCTTCCGACAGACATTTTTGAGCCGTTAACGTCTTTAGAATCATTAAAACTGAATAGAAATCATTTCAGCTTCATTCCGAATGCAGTGTTATTTGCTTCTCTTCCAAATTTAAAAGATTTTAGTTTTGAAGAAAATGCTTGCCTCAGACTGCGAGAGGATATGAAATCGTCAGCAGTTTTCCACAAAATGCAAAGTTTAGATATAAACGGAGGGAATTTAACTGTGATAGCCTCTCATGATTTCTTGGCATTTCAAGAACTGCTCAAACTATCTCTTCGTTTCAATCGAATAGCCAAAGTGTCTCCTGGTGCCTTCAAACCATTAACTCAACTCATTGAACTTGATTTAGGGTTTAATGATTTAGACATTCTACCTGAAGAGCGGTTCTCTGGTCTAAGCAAGCTACAAAACTTCAACGTTACCCAGAACCGTTTGCTTGAGTTTCCTTCCATCAAAGAAAATCTACAAGATTTAATCAAGTTAGACCTGTCTTACAATAAGTTGGTAAAAATAGATGGAGATGCTTTCGACTACATTCCAAATGTGAAATATTTGAACGTAAGAGCTAATAAGTTGGCATATATCTCTCCAAAAGCATTTTCCAAATTGTTCAACCTTCAGGAACTGGACATGAGTGATAATCAACTAATGCATTTGACAAGTAGCGTCCTGATTCCTGCAGAAATCAGACTAACAACTGTAAAACTATCAGGTAATAATGAAGTTTTTTAAAGTATTATATTGTTTAATAAATGCATTATTTTAATTTAGAATATTTGGCTTCGTGATCAATTACATAACATTAATTACTCATTGCAATGGTTTCTTAACATTTAAGTTACGTTTATTATAAAAATTTCACATTTTTAGAGCAATAAGGTCTCAACAAAAGCGACATTTTAGTATATCTGCTAAAAAAATCAAAGCTTATTAATTGTAACACGTTTCTGTCTTTACATAACGAATAAACAGTTCATATCTTGTGTTGAAGCTTGTAGGCATTTTTGAATTTCGAATAACATAAAGGTATAAAGGCCAGAAATGGACTTTTTATCATGCTGAAATATTAAATATATAACTTATTACTAAAAATGGAACACCTAAAGTCAGCTTTTTTGCAGGTTATTTGTAAATCTCATTCTGATAGATCACGTAGCCTACAAAAATCAGTATAAACTTAAAGTGCAAGACAGTGCATTGCTATGAAAAATACACAGCCTGAATCAATATTTTTTCAACCAATTGTAAATTGGTTTCTTTTTATTTATTAATACTTACCTTTCACTTGTAAGTAATTTATCAATAATTTTTACAAAGTTATAATAAAAGGAAAAACGAAAAAGGTAACTAGATTCCTCTTTGGGTTGGATAAACTAATAGATCAACTTCTCTGTTATTAATACCTGTACGTAAATGCACCTAATTTCAATGGTGAATTTACTGCACCTCTCTATGATGCTATGATCAAAAGACCGCGTTGACGGCAATCTGACACCATTTCGGGAAGAGGATCTCTATTCATGACTCTCCTATCAACACCCGTTGACTGACAATTAATGGAAATTGAAATGAACTTATTTGCTATCACTGTTTAACCATCGTCAGTTTGAAGGCGTTAGATCCATAAACACGAATACACCAGCTGCAAACATTTGCTTAACAGATATCGCAATTAAAGCGAGGTTTTTTAAGTAGTAGGTTTGTACTGGTATGAAAAAAAGAGAAATTGAAGTTGAATACAAATCTTCTAATTAAGCAATCTCGGAAGTTCATCTCAAATATTTGCTAAAATATAGCGAAAAAGATAACTAACAACTATAACTTAAGATCTTAAGCTTCAAAATTTAGTAGTTAAATTTTCGGATTAAAAAAAAAAAAACGAGCGCTTAAAACTGTACACAAGGTTTGAAAAAAAAAAAATCGTTTCGTATTTTTAGATCACTGCAAACTTTTATCTCTCCGTAATTTTAGGTTATAGAATCTTCTGCAGCTGTTCTAAGATGCTTTCTTCTTCTGTTTTACAAAACATGGTTCAACAATAGTTAAATTGTTTGTATATCAATTACTAATTTTTCGAGATTCCACTGGAGGGTATATTGTAGAATATTATTAGTTAGTTTTCCCATCACACCCATAACTCTCCATCTATGTGGACTAACTTATTTTTTCTTTAAATATACAAAATGTGCTTGATAATTCATCTCCTGCAGCAAAAGTTTCAAGTAGTCTCAATAAAAATATGCTTTTAGATAATAATATGCGAAATATACGTAAAAACGAGTTTATAGAAAAATATGACGCAAATACGTTCATACAAGACTAAACTTAATAGCAGTAAAAATCCAAAAAAGTACTTTTTTAATAGTCTGGACAGCCAATACTAATTCCCATGACCAATTTTTTTCAGTCACGAAATGTAGTCGGAGGGCAAATTGAAGTACCATCATTACACTACTCTAATAACTATGACTTTTACAACAATCCAACAAATATCTTTCGTTGTTTTTGGAATATCTAAATTTGGATGCAATTGTTCTTTGTTCATAAAACGTCACAATAAGCGTATTTGTAATTTTAATAAGTGTTAAATGTTTTTTGTTCCAGGCAATCCATTTTCTTGTGACTGCAAAATGCTGAGTTTATGGGAATGGCTTCAAGAGCATGGACAGTTCCTCTATCACGACTACAAACCTTTGATATGCTCCAACCCAGAAAGGCTTCGCGAACACTCTGTGTTGACGCTGCATCCATCGGACATATGCCCATCTCCCTTACTATCAGATGTCGAAGTTCACAGACTTGACTCGGACCAACTGACCATTAAATGGAAAGTACAAAACGGAACTCTCATTGGTGGATTTACCGTGACGTATCATATAACTAACTCGCGATCTCCAGTAGTTTTAGCCAATCTCCAACCCACCGCTAGAGGACACGATCTGGAGGGCCTCGTTCCAGAGACTTGGTACACTGTCTGCGTCACAGTAACCGGGAAGTACTTAAGGATGATTAGTAACAAACCAATACCTTACGTTACAGAACATGAAAGGACTAATAGCGAACTAACTGCTAACAACAGAAAGTGCCTGCAAATAAGAACGCTTGCCAAGACAGACAAGACCAAAGTAACTCTGTCAACACTCGGCATTATTTTAGGCAGCAGTATCAGTGCCGCTTTAGTTCTTACTCTATCAATTCTTCTAACAGCCATGAAGTTTCGGAGAAGAAGGCGTCGTCCTGTCAAGAATGATGTGCCTCAAGAATATATATCTTACAGACACTTTTCTATTCAGTCATCTGAAGGTGTTTACTCGTAACTTTTCCTCTCCCATCACCATGTTTATGAAAAACTTTAGGAAAGGGCCAGAGTTTTCCAAAATTGGTATTCAGAAATATTAGATATGATATTATTGAAATAACACAAATATTTCATGAAGAAAATAATATTTCGATTTATATTTGAGTAGCATATGCTCAGAACAAGATAATTTTATGTTTTAAAATTACTTTCATGTGAAAATGTAAAGTTATGAAAAAAAGTTCAAGTTTTGAGTGAAATTAGGCTTTGCTGCTACAAATGAGATAGAAAACAGATTATTCACACACTACAGAACCATTTTATTTGTGATATCATTTTTTCTGGAGAAAACCTCTTGTGTTTATCGTATGCCCCCTCCTTCCATTCCCAAATGAAAGTCTACGTAGCAGATTATTGCTGCTCTAGTGAAAGAAATATCTGTTTGGAATTTCAAAAGCAGTTTAGATAATGGTAAGTAATTCTTCCTTTAAAATTGCTTTAATACAAAAATCTAATTTCTATTAGTCAACAACTTACATCAAGAGTTTTCCTTTAGTTTGATGAATAATCTTATAACTACGCTTTATGAAAGTCAGAAGTATTAGAAGTTGTATTTCGTTTGGCTTATAGTGTAATTTACATGAAACGAATGTAATTCACAATGCATGACACTACGATTCGGGAAAGTCAACAAGCTTCTCAGTTGTTTTATATTTCAATAGTACAGTTTATTCAAAGGTTTATTTGCTAGATATTAATTTCAACTAAAGTACTCTGTATAGTTTATTAGGGAATTAATTTCAATTAAATGCATAGGTACACTTAAGAAAATGCTTCAGTCATTGGTGAAAACTTAAAAATTATAACCATTTAAAATGGTTAAAATGTATTGATTTTTCTGTTTCTTGTGTTAATATTATTTTTTAAATGTGCAATAAATTGTCTGCATTTCAGCATTAAAATATTGCTTTTGTTGTAAACACTTTTTGTCAATTATATGGAAAAAGTCTACATTTCAGGAGATTATTATATAGAAATATATTTACGTATCTGTGAGAGTTTTTTTTAAATTTGTACTTATATTATTTCCTATTAAGTGCTCATATTTTATATAATCAATACAACTCGTTTGGAATTGACAGCGCTATAAAATATCTTAAATATTTATTTCTTCTATTTGGGGGTTTAAAAAAATGAATGCACTTTGGCTGGTGGAACTCATAGTTTTTTTTTTTTTTTTTTTTTTTTAAGAAAAATGGCGTATAGTTCTCATTTGAAAATGTAACTATTGTTTCACAATTTAGTACATACTTCAAGAGCATCACTTCTCTGATAAGCAAGCAGTTCCCTTTCTAATACGCTTTTATTAGTTTCATATGTGGGTTTGTATGTATGTAAACTCTGAATAAAAGATAAAATTCATGTTCTTTACAAATATAAAAGTAATATATTTAATACTATTATTAATAGTTAAATCTAAACTATATTATATTTTAATGTATTATAAGTGCATGTAAACTTGGCGGATATTCAAAAGGTTTGAAAATCAGAGGGAAATCAGTTAGAGTATCAAGAATATATTTCAAACTTTAGTATTAACGAAATAATATTGAGTGTATTACACTCAAATTTAAATCTTTATTTTATTTTATTTTTTTAGTTTTTTTAAACTATAATTTAATTATAACTCATGGCATTTCATTTCGCTAAAAAGAAAAAAATCCAACTAAGCGGCAGTAGGAAGAGCTAAGTAAAATGTGTTTTTTGACATATAAATCGATTGCTCTCGACAGCGTCTTTGATATCAATTCTTGCTTCGCTAATTTAGAACTCAAAAATCAATAAAAGTCTCGAGTGCTGAAACGGAAAATTTAAATTAATATATCGTGAAAAACATTATTGTATATAAGAAAAAAAAACTATTGACAACTAAGGCACAAGTACATAGAAGTTTCAGCATGCTTTTCTAAGTTTTTATCGTATTATTTTTTTTCTAATAACTATTCTCTTCATTGCTTTCGTTCAAATGTTCAAATAATTTATCAAGAACGGAATGCCAAAGGCAAACGGTTATGATAAAAAATAGTATTAGACTATGATTTCTGAAATGGATATCTTGAGTAAGCTAAAGTATTTGTCCCTCAATTACCCTAGATATTATTTAATGTATATCTAAGACATTTCGGTATTTTCAGACACCTTTAGGAAAAATGATGAACAACTAGTTAATATTTGAGGATTTGATCTTTTTTCCAAGAAAAAATTTATATTAGTATTGCTTTGTTAAAATGTGATTTGGTTGAATACACCATGAATCAGATAAATACATTTGAAAAGAGAAAACCCAAATATCCACTTCTCTCTTAACTGTGGCGATCTCGAACAAAAAAATAAAAAACAAAAACTTATGGTGCTTTTTTTCTAAAATAAAGAAACGTTTTCATAGACTTCTAAGAAGTTTTCTTAAGCAAGTAAGTAGCTCTGGTGTGTCAAGAGGTCATGAAATTACTTTGTATTGCACTAATGGTGTGACTGCCCCTAGGAAGACAAATTGTTAGGCTTATTTATTTAAGATATCATTTTATTTAACTGGAATAAGTTAATATCTATTATGGGTGAATGAAAAAATTCAAAAACCCTCATAACTAAGGTTAAATCATGTTCACCATTTTACTTCTTTTTATGTAGTAGTAAAAGATGTATTAAAATCACGACAATATTTCATCTCCAATGCATTCCTAAATTTTTGTTTTCATATTCCCGAATAACTGTTGAATGTTTTTTTTTTTTTTTGCCGTTCCACAAGTGCAGTTAACCTAAGAATGTATTGACGACAGACAAAACCCTTTTTGTTATCCTCCAATAATCATCAGGGAGAAATTATCAGTTTTCTCAAGATATCTATTCTGTCAGTCCTTACACAAACCGCGCTTTGCACTCGCGTACCATTTCACTTAAAAAAGGGATGATGGGCTGAGAGTGGGAACTTTCCAAAGTTTTCAATTTAAAACTTTCATTTTCGCTATATCCTTTTGACATATTTAACTTAACTATATTTGAATATATTAGCATAGTTCTACGTTTTTGGATGCGGCTCAAAATGTTTTTGATTATTCTTCTTCATATTGTTATCTTAGCATTTTTAATGTTAATGACACAGAGCACATCAGAGATGAACTTATAACAGTAGAAAATAATATTTTGCCTCAAAAGGACGATTACTCCTTGATTCTACTTCAAAATCGAACTAGAATTAACTTTTCGTTTTTCTTGGTACCTTGCTACAGTATGAGGCACATCAGTCAAATGAATCATATCACCCCTATTTTGGGAAAATGAGAGTAGACCTGATGCATGCTTAAATACGCGAAAGACGCAGAAGATCAGAAAGTACGTCCACTTTTGCTTATCTGAGTGCGCATTCAGTATATTTGTATGTATCTCGCAGAACACAAAAACGGCATGTCATGGAAGATTGAAGTGTTGCATTTAGACCCTCAGTGAAGTCCAGTTGTGCACCTCCTCTTTTGGTCGAATGCAGGTGCCTAGAGAGAGGGGGCTGCACCCCCCTCTGAAATCATCAATTCCGATTGTGATTTCGGTTAAGAATTGGAGAATGTAAGTTACCAAAACTGCAGTAGAAATTGATAGGAGAAACTAGGGAGGTTTGACACAACCTCTCTTTTCTGATTTAAACATTCATTCGACTGATGTGCCTCATACCGTAGCAAGGTACCAATAAAAACGAAAAGTTAATTCTTGTTCGATTTCGAAGTAGAATCAAGAAGCAATCGCCTTTTTGAGGCAAAAAATTATTTTCTACTGTTATAAGTTCATCTCTGATGTGCTCTTTGTCATTAACATTAACAATGTTAAATTGAATTATTTGTGTACTCTGATTAAAAGACAGCACAACACACACTTATTGTTTAAATTATTTTTTTATAATTATGTGTTTTTTTATTATTTATTTTTTAAATGGGCATTAATTGAGATTTGCCCCTCCTCAACTTCGGGAGGTGTGACTCGGGTCAAATCTCCTTTTTTATTATTATTTGATGGTATAATAATTTGTAAGTAGTATACAACATTTAATTTGTTACAAAAAGAATGATGTTTTTAATTCAAATAAAATAAGCTTTTTGTTCTTAAACCACTCACTCAATAATCATTTGAAACATCATCTGTTAATGCATTATTCGCATCAAACTAAACCCAACTGAAATCTGCGTTTATCAGTTGTTAGCAAATTTATTAAGATACTCAATCCATCTTTACTTTCCTTAATTGTTTGCAAAATTTCTTTATTGTATTGTAAGTTAAATATTGTTAATTTTATTTTAAAACATAACAATCAATAAAATAATTATCTAGAAAAGGTGAATGTGACATAAAGCTTACCAAATCAAGAAGTTTCAGATACAACTTTAAAACAGATGTTATTAAGGTCCCTCATACAACGATCAGTAGAGGCATAGAAAGAGTTGCATTGAAAATGAAATTTGACCCTGGCATTTCTAGCAATCATAATCTCTACTAATGCAAATTAAATGCTTTTTGAAAATTTTACATTATTTTTATGCATAATTATTTCCTGTACCTTGTGATAGCATCTGATGAGACATTTAATTATTATTGCTTTTGTTTTCTTTTGTTTTTCAACGTTTATTCTCTACGGGTCAAACTTCCCTCATGGGGAGATTTGACCCTCTTTGACTGTTGAAAAATAAGTAATAAAAACTTAATATGTAATTTAAATAAAAATTAGTAGTGTAAAACGTTGCCAGACATCAAAATTAGAAAAATAATGCTAACTTGGAAATTTTCCAATGGTTAGAAAAAAAATAGAAAAATGTTTTTATAAAAAGAGGATCAAACCTCTATTCGTTAGGCTAAGAGGTTTTACTACATCCGGTAAAAGAACGGGGGGGGGGGGGCAGAAAAGGCAAAGTGTCAGTTGAATGATGCTCCACAACTCATGTTTGATTCCTTGATTTTTCACTTATAACTTTCATACCTAATTATTTCTGGTACCTCGTAATAGCATCTGATGAGACATTCAATTATTTCTGCTTTTTTCTTCTTTGTTTTTCAACTCTAAATCTCTGCCGGTCAAAAGAAATGAGACCCACCCTCCTATGGTGGCCTGGATTAGAGGTTTCGAGAAGTCCCTGTGACTTCCCAAAAATTCCTTGTTCAGAAAACTTTGATTATTCGGCAAATTTAAGACTATATTGCAACTTTGATATAATATTTCTCTTACAGAAGGTTTTTAATGATGCCCAATTTTCAGGCCCGTCCCCAGACAGCACGAAACGTCCAATGGACGTTCATTTTATGTCCTGAACGTCCGAATGTGGTCCGATGTCAAAATCGATGAAATTTGGCGATCTTTAGATCCGCCTCACAGGACGTCCCACGGACTATCTTTTTTTTAGGTCTAAGGAGGAACAAAAGTGATCCGCATCCTTTCAGGACGTACCACGGACTTTTTTTCTAGATGTCCTGGGAACTTATCACTAAGGATGTCCCAAGTCTTAACAAAATCAATTGTTTTTAGGACATTATTTTCAAGTTGTTGGGAAAATTTTATTTTTTATTTTCTCAATGAAATTTACTACCAATGACGGTAAACTATGATGCACAAAACTTATACGAAGCATGAAAATAATATTTAAACTAGCTGAACATAAAAATATGCTGCAACTTTTTGAAGGAAAAAATTCCTTGAAAAAATACAAATTTTTTTTAAATTTACAATTAAATATGAAATGGGAAGCTCAAAGTAGCTCTACAACTAATTTTAAAAACTAAATAAATACAAAACAAGCTTATGTTTGTCCTAAATATTTTTTTAAATTAAGTCATGGTGTACTGTAAAATTCGATGACATGAGGTCATCCTAAGGAGCATCACATAGGACGTCCCAAGTACAAATTTTATTATTGTTCTCCGGATAGCCTGAAGTAAACTGCAACATTTCAGGACGTACGAAGGACTTTATTTTCTGAACTCCTGCGATCTTCATTCTTAGGATGTCCTGCAAATGAGTCAAATCAGTCGATTATAGGACTTACTTATTTAACTACGAAAATTCTTATTTTAAGTGAAAGTGGTGAGTACGAAGTGAACTTTTTCTCCACATTCATCTATGAAATTTTTGGACTTCTAATATACTTTATTCTAAATGGAAAAGTGGGAGATTTGTTCCGAGGAACTTGGATGTTTTTAAAAGTAAAGTTGAAATATTTAACTACTATAAAGCCGAGAAAGGAACGAAGTTGTATAAAAATTGAAGTATTTTCAAAGTATATTAATAAACAAAAAATAGAAGAACATTTTAAGAGTGAAACATGATTTAGTTCGAATTTTTGTGTGTGGAAATGGACATACATTTTTAAAACGTTCATGATAGTCAAAGTTCTTGCAAATTTTGATAAAGGTCAAAATTTAAAAAAAAAAAAAGTTTTGCCAAAATGCTCTCCTTCTCTCAAATTTAAAACATCAAAATTTGAACTTGATTTATTAAAGTTTATGCTAGGATAATGACCTGCTATTAATACACTACAGTATATTCTGGAGATTTTTTTTTAATAATGATTGTTTTAAGCTTTTTTTCTTTCTTTTTCTTTTTAAATTCATTATAAAATGTAAAATATAATTCTATTGACGTTTTTTTTTTCTCTTTAAACCTCTAAAATAACAATTTTAGTTTTAAATTATTATAAAAACAAACTATCCCTAAATTTATTAGACGATTTTTTTTAATTGACATATTTTAATTGTAAAATAAATAAAAATAAGTAAATACACCATTTTCTGTTATAAGCACACATATTTGAAATTTGTTATTATCATTCTTAAATAGCTTACTTTAGGGCAAAAATACGGGTTTTTTTTTTTCAAATATATTTGAATTGTAATAGTATTACTTAAAAATCATTCACTGATGTAATATTTTTTATTATTAAAATTTTAAAAATAGTTCTGAAATAGTTTTCTAAAACAATAGTTTTTCGCACCGAGGTTGAAGAAATGCCTTAATGCCGAAAAGATAGCTAACATTATTTTTTTATTTCTGAAATCAAAAGGGCTTTTTTAATTCCAAAAGGATTGAAATTATGACACTTTGCCACCGACAGAGTGGTATAGTGGTTAAGACGCTGGTCTCTTACGCCCAAAAGCGCGTGTTCGAATCCGGCTCCAGTCAGTGGATTTTCACGATGCAGAAAATCGACAGCGCTCATGTCGTATGATTATGCGGTACGTAAAAGATCGCTCGAGTACTTGTAGACAGCCAAATTATTAACTAAATTTTTCGTTGAACACGATTTATAGTCCGTCTAATGTTCTAAAGAGAACCAAAATTGGAACGGCTATAGTTCGTAGGACATCTTTTGTTCATTTTAATTAGTCCTGGGGATAATGTTTTGTGAACGTCCCGAGGACCACGAAAATCTTAAGTCCTCGGGATCGCTGCTGACAACACAGGGACCAACTGGGGAAGAACACTTCGCGGACATTGAACGGTCCCTAGGCTGTCCCTCGATTACCGCGGGATGAAATTTAAACGTCCGAAGGATGAGTTAATATTTTGAGTTAGTCCTGAAATGACATTTCTAGGACGTCCAAAGGACAAAGTAGTGCTGTTTGGGTCATTTCGCATTTTTCCAGGGGGTAGGCAAAGGGTGTATACACAATGCAAAATTTACCAAACAATGGTAAAAACCACGCCCACTCATATGAAAATGCATTGATTTCCAAAAGTCAGGGGGGGGGGGGGAATTGTCCCCTGACCCCCTGAATGACGGGCCTGCCAATGTTCATTTTTATTAGGTGTTGCATTTATCCCTTCAACTCTCATTCTTACGAGTTTTTTTCCTTTAATATTTTTCTGCTGATATAATTTTAAAAATGTGTTATAATCTTTATATTTTTTAATCTTTTGTCATGTTTTTCTCTTTTGCAGGTATCAACTCCATGAACTGTTGCATCTGACCACCTCAAGTTTTGTCGCTTAAGATATGCTATCAATAACAGTTGCAGAACTTTAACTGATTCCATGAAGGGCATTTCTTTTTGTAAAAAGTACACTGTACATAGATTTTGATACACTAGATAATAATTTTCGATTAACTAAAATAACTTTTATGTCCAACTGTACATTAAAACTGAAGTAAAAAATCATGAATTGTCATATTTGTTTCATTTTATTTTCTTAACTAAAATTAAAACAATAAGTTTGTATGCATATTTTTGTATGTATGTACGTATGTATGTCGGATTTTTAAAAGGGAAAACTCAGACTAAATCCAACTGGAGCATGAGATTGCGTACTTCCAAGTTTCCTTTTTTTTTCCTATTTTTTTTTCTTTTTAATATTGTAATATTACTTTTTATCTACGTTCGCTAAGAGTCAAATGAAAAAAATCTTGCACATTATGAATTTCCAAATAAAAATGCCACTGGTGACTTGCCTAAATTTAAAGGAGATGAAGGTGATATCCACAAAAGGTTAGTATTTCAGAGTTTCTTCCGTAAGAAGAACTTTTAGATTATCCTAACCCAAATCTAAACCCAAAACCTAAAATGTGAATCAAGTTTTTATCATAATTGAAATAGCCTTTTTTGCTACCCGAAATGATTTGGCACGTGTTGCAGTGGATAAAACTCAATAGTTTTTGCAATTAACTATAAGTAATTCGGAAATGGCTTGCATTTGAAAAGTTTTATTTCACAAATTTGCCTCTTCGCCACAAAACATGTTTTTGAAGTATGAAAAAAGCTTTTAATGTTAAAAAAAGAGAAAAAAAAAGAAAAGAAAAGAAACTGCAATTTAAAAGCACGGTGAAACATTCTTTATATACCTCCCTATGATTGAATTCTGAAAGATAATCAAACATTTTTCCCCGATAAAGCTGGGAACGATAAGCTATGCGAGATAACTTCGAAAAGAGTTTTATAAATTTTTATAGGCTCTATAAAAATTGAATGAACATGACCGCAAAGAATTTTTATCGCAAATTCGACGCTTCTTTTATTGATTTTACGATGCTCTCTGAGCTTTAATTGCTTTTATTTCCTTTACTTTGCATGTTAGTACCACATCATTTTCGTTTAATGGAATCTTTTCATTAGGAACACAATTTATGGGGACATAATCAGTGTGAATAAAATGAAAGGTAGTTGTATTTGTCTGTATTTATAAATGTTTAAACAAAATTTGACAGAATATTTCCTTTTTTCCCCATAAAGTTATTGCAATTATTCAATTTAACTTTGATCCCCAATGTCTAAATTTTAAATTCACCCATTTAGTTTTGCTGTATTTTTCGCTTAAAATGGAAGAATTACTCACAAAATACATTTAAAAAAAAAAAAAAACAAACGAAACGTTACAAATTTTTTCAGGGTAATGCTCCGGGGTTTTACGGGTTTTCACCATTTTCCTGTGTTAATCTAGAATTTTTGATGCAAAGTTTTCTAAATTGCTGCATGTTACATGAAAATAAACTTCTCACGAAAAATATGCTTAGCTACCAATATCTAAATACAATAGAGCCTCCTACCTTGCTACTATAATGATTCGGTTAAAAGAATATCGAGCTTAATTATTTACAATGTACCAAGCTATTGTAATGCATTATTTTGAATTTTGATCCCAGATAATGTAACATTCCTCTTATTAGAATTTTTATCCCGTCAAAATGACTAGTCCATCCTAGGACTCAACTGTACACAGAGCGTTTTAATTAAGAAATTCGCCAACAGAACAGCTACATGGCAAAAAATGCAGTATTTTTTTTATAGTTGAATATTGGCAGCAGAAGTTCCAACTTAAAACCGTTAAATGCGCAGTAATAAACTAAAACTAGAAATGTTACAGTTTATTGCCGTAAAATTTAGCTGTATTATACTGTAAAAACCACAGTATAATTCTGGCAGCAGAGATTCCTGTTTAAAACTATACTGCAAGGTAATAAACTGTTAATTTAATCATTTTATAGTTTATAACTGTAAAATATAGCCTCCTGTAAAAGTAGCAATTTTTAGAGTTTATTACTATGAAATTAGCTGTATTATACTGTAAAATCAAAATTTATTTTTTGCAGTGTACAGCTCGCCTGACTGGGCTAAAATCTTAATGAAGGTAAAATGCACTCTGAGGGCATTAGCTGTGCTAGAATTGTAGGCACGTAAGCAGCTCGCTGTTTGCTTGCAGTTCTCTATTAGCTTTGGTCACGTTTACTCAAATGCTTTAGCAACTGTCTTTGTAAGCAGGATGGTGTCAAGTCTTGCAAAAAATATATCGAAGTTTTCTAAGAAGGCTCCTGTTTTAATTCAACAGTGTGACTGCCTTTCATCTGGAAGGTTTCTGAATTCTACAGGAAGATTCCAGAATAACTTTAGAAAATTTATTGACTTTTGGCGGGACTCTTTCCTGATTTTTCTCCCAGATATGTTAGGGACAGTAATTAGGCATATTAGTTGCCCATTACTTTCCAGGAAGGTCTATGAATAGTTTTTAGTGTAGTCATGGGTATTAAAAATTAAGAAATAATAATTGTTTAAATTAATCCATTTAAATGAATCATTAATCTTGATTTTAGCTATCCAACTGTATAGGGAAACTTTTTTAACCACGTGAGAAATGAGAAATAAAATTATTTTAACAAGCTGATTGGAACTCTAATGCAGCCAAATACAATTTCTAAATGCTCTAAAATTTAACTTTCGTACTTAAGAACTGCACAATATTTCTTTCATTCATAATATTAAAGAGAATATTACAATGTAGGAAGATTACTTTTAATAACTTCTAAAATAGACTCTAAAGAGCAAATTTCAAAATTTTCAAATGACGCAGGAAACTGAGTACACTATTTATTTTTTTTCAAAACTGTAAAATGAAGAGTAAAAAAGTTATTGCAAACCTTAGCCAGTGAGTACAACACTAAATCTTCTAGTTTTTTCCTTTAGAGGAAACTACACAGGGGGAAAATTGAACTCGCTGATGTTAGAAATTAATGTTTTCTAAAATCGTACTGATCCAAAAAACTCATTTCAATTTGTAAAGCAAAGAATAATACATGGAAGTTTATTTGTTATGTAGGGTTGGTTAGGGTAAGTGGGCCCCCTTTTTAGAACAGTTCGTTTTTGAAGCCTTATACAAAAGTTTTAAAGCAAAACAGTTTAAATTTTTTGACTTATTTTGTCTTGGACATTATTGATAAACACAAGTTCAGCATTGTTTCCTAAAAAAATGCTTTAAATATTTTTACCTATCTTTTTCTTTACAAAATGGCGTGGGGGCCCACTTACCCCCTAGGAAGGGGTAAGTGGGCCACCCTCCATTTATTTATATTTAAAGTGAGCATATTTTGGAAAGGTGTTTGTGGGTCCTACCTGACAAAGTATGGAAAATTTTAGTAGGGAATATTTTTCTGTAAATGTATCCATTAATGAGATATCTACTCACATTTAAATGTGTATGACAGAAAATTATAAAGCGGAATACAAAACAATTATGTCTGTGAAATTCATTAAAAGCCGTTAGGCGCATTTTTTGCTTTTACATATAAATTAATGTTGAATAAACATAATGGAGTCGATTAAGATCAATTTTGGTAAAATAGAAAAAAATTATAGGTTGAAAAAAAAATTAAAACACTTAATGGCAGTGTCTTTTTGAAGTTTTCTGAGGGAGAAACATTATCATTTCATCCTCAGTTATAATTCTAACATCACCTACATCAAACCAATAAAAAGTGTAGTTATTTCTATTCTTTCTATCAAATTTTGCAGTATTTTTTTTTCATTTGTACCATATTTTAAAATTAGACCTTCAAAATACTTTATGGTTTTCTTTGATGCAAGTTTCACAAATACATAGTTACCAGCTTTTGCAGTTTTTGTAGCTGAACCATCAATTTCTTCTAGGTCTCCATAATTATCTTTCATTTCGTCGTAGAAATTGCTTCATCAAAACTACTTTTCATTTTGAAATCATCATTATTATGAGGGGCCCACTTACACCATAGTGAGGGGGCCCACTTACCCTAATAGAGAAAAACCACGGGGTAAGTGGGACCCCTCCCCTTAAACACTTATTAATAATACTTTGCATAAAAATTCTTATTGCAATGTGTATTTTAGGTTAAACCCTACAAGAAAACTTGATGAACATAGAAAAAATAATAAAAATTAACATTGAAACACTTCTTTGAAAAATGTTGCTTGAACTCGCAAAAAAAAATTTTTTGGAAATTTTTTTGACATAAATTATATGATCCAAAAAAAAGTTCCATGAAACCCAAATATATGCAAAAGCAATCACTGTGATGTAATTTGACATGATCAGTACAAAAAAGTATAAAAACCATATGCGCATTTCAGTTTTAAGGGGGGTGGCCCACTTACCCGAACCAACCTTACTTGGGGCTATAATATGGCTCAAACGAACAGAGAAAATCTGCATCAACCGTTGAGGAGTTCAAGTTTCAATGCTTTCGATTACTGCGAACTTTCGAACTTGTTTTGCGCCAGCTAGGCTGGCAATTTGGGGTGCGCTGCTTCACTTTTCCAACAGTATCGTCATTTGGTGTAAAGTCCGACATCCACAGTACACACATGCCATAGGGATCGGTTTTTTGAGTAGGCAACTATTCACAGCAAAACAACACCTTCACAGCAGGAAAGGACAAGGACAGGAGAGAGAAAGAACATCCATGCCCGAGCCGCGCTTCGAGCCCGGGACCCTCCATCCCGTTCAGACTTCTTTGACCGCTTAACAAGCTGGTCGGCGAACTTTGAATAAACGATTTATTGTCTGCACACTCGAACCTATTTTTTTAAGCTTGAACTCAGACGTAAACTTTCTTTGAGTTAAAATTGAGCTGTTCAATTAATAAAAATTTGGTATAGACCCCACACTACTTCCTTTTACGTGTAAATTTCTTAGTAGTTGCCTTAAGTGTTAAAAAAAAGTGCTTGGAGTGAGCAAGGTAACAATTCAAATATTTACTCCCCTAATCTGCCCCGAAACAATGTAAAAAATATTTTGCAACGGTTAATTTTCTAAATATTGCTGATTTTAATATCATTCAGTGAATTTTTTGCAAATTATCGCCAATAGCGCCAAGTTGAACCCAAATTCAAAAAATATTTTTTTTCGCCAAATTTGTCGCGAACTTGGTTTCCTGTTACTGTTTCGCCAACTTGGCGATATGTCGCCAAGTTGGCGTAAAACACTTGGCGACCAAAAGCTTGGCGACATATCGCCAAGTGTATCGCGCCAATTCATATCACTTGAATCTGCATTGAAATTAACACTGATTTCCCCCAAAAAAGAGGTAAAACACCCCCTTGGGAACATTCGAATGCAACCACAAGGAGAGGTGCACAACTAGACCATCCTCAGAGCCTACATACCAAGCTAGAAACTTCTGCGGCATATAGTTTTTGAGTTATGTGACACACATACTTGAGTTATGTGAGTCACATTGAGTTATGTCAACACTGAGTTATGTGACATACATGCACGTGCTGACAGGTCGAAAAAACTACTGAACATTCAATCGGGGGCGAGCAAAATCAAAATTTAGACTCAAATTTGAGTGATTTTTTTTTCGTGATCACAATACTTCCTTTACTACGTAAAAGGAAGTAAAAATTCGATTCGAAACACGATATGTCGACATTTTTACTAAAAAACTAACAAAAGCCAACCCAATGAGATTGCGGAAAAAAAACTGCCAACACACTGAATCTAACCGGCAAGTTTGAACTTCAAACCACAAACAGTCTTCGATAAATTGACATTTATTTTCAGTGCATTATTTACTAGTCACCCTGTAAAATTGTAGGCTTAGAGAAATTCTAAATGATGGTAAGAGATTATGGCATGTTATATAACTATGCATTTTAATTCGATTAGCATAATTAACAGACGAATTAAGAGGAATTCTAATCCATTCTTAACTTAAACTGATTACTTTTTTGAGTTTCATTTTATCATTCTATCCCCGTGAAGAGGTTTTTATTTTGAGCAAAAAACTTGCAGATCAACCCTTTTTCAAGACATGATACAAATAACCGCTCTATATTTGTCAGTTTTATGCATTACTACATTTCCCATATACAAATAACCATTCCCTACCATGAGTGGTTCTCCTTTGTTTTTCAAAAAGATATGGGATTTGAAACATAATAAAGGAATTTCCAACGGAAAAAAAATAGAATGAAGAAAAACGTTTCAAGCAAAATCAACATCTAAAGTCAATTTTATTTTCATATGTCATCGGAAAGCAAACATTGCGTTGTTATTTGATTTAGTCCGAAATAAAACAAAACGTTAGCTCTTGCAGTTAAAGTGCCGTAAGCTGTTATTGAAATATCGAAATTGTTGATGCTTCAGAATTCGATTTAGCGTGTCTTCTAGAGTAATCCTTTTGCTCCGATTTCAAAAAGAAACTTTTTCTGATATTAAAAATGCAAGTGTAGGAAAACAATCGGATTATTGAAAAATATATTATCAGCAAGGTTTTATGGAAAATATTTAAATTTAAAAATGTCTGATTAAATACAAAAGCGAGGTTTTCGGAAGAGTAGAAAAACACTTAAGCTTCAGCTGATTGAAACATTCGAGTGGTGATATGGAAGGTTTTTTGTCTTTGGATTAAAAAAAAAAAAAATGTTAATACCGTCGTCGCACATTCATATCTGTTAAATTGCACAAATGTGTTTGGCACTGAATCTTTAGATATTTACGATATTAAGATCTGTCGTAAAAATGTTAAAGGACCGAGAAATATAACTCGGTTACTTTAAAATAGGCGTAACAAGTAAAGAAATTTTGCGTCGTCTCCATGGAAACCGCACGATAGAAAACAGATTCACTCTTTTTTTATGCACTACTGCTGATGCTAGGGATGCACCGATTAATCGGCCATAATCGGCCACTTTGCGATTATTAATAATCGGTAAAATATTGGCGATTAATCGGCGGAATTTTTTTTTTTAAATATTATGTTTTAAAGTATAATTTTACCAAGAAATTTCGATAAGCAATGTTATCAACTGTAAATAAATAATTCTCTGCAATCCATTACTATAATATGTAGTATGAAAGTGTACAGAGTAAATACAAAACAAATAGTTCATACAGTACATAAAAATGAATTCAATATAAAAAGATAACCCACACAGCTGATATTCATATGACACTATTAGGAATAATTAAATTCCTAATCCGATTATCAATAGCCGATTAATCGGTAATCGTTAATCGGTCAATTTTCTTATCGGTGCATCCCTATTTGAGGCATTTCATTTATTTTATATTTATCGAATTAGGCTTACACTTTTATTTATATCCTCATGTCTCAGTTATTTCTCAACGTTTTGATACAAATCTAGTCATACATTAATACAGTAAAAATTTCTAAGAAAATTGTGTACTTTATCAACGTTGATTTTTCAATAAAATAGTAGTTTGGACACAAAGCAATGCTGACCGTTTGCATTTAACCATTGTTGTAAAAACTAAGCGGGGAAAAAGTCCATAGTGAATATGACAACCATCAGGGGAAAAATGTGCGAGTGAGAAATTAATTTCACTTTGAGCCGCCACCTCTCATTACACTGGGTATAGTTTATGCTTAAAGATGGATGCATTAATCGAAAAAATATGTAAGCAAACAACTGATGAATGTTAAATAAGATGAGTATATGGTAGTAAAAAGTATTTCGAATTGAAACTTTCAACCAGTTTTTAACCATTACTAACATTCAGCTTGTAAAACGAAACAAAATGTTACATTGAGATATAAATGCAAAATTGTATTTTGACATGCATACATGAACAAAACAAAGCTTTGAAAATTACTAATGGTGGTCAAAAAAAGAAAAGGAAAGAAAAACCTCTGGTCTTGAACTTGTTCTGTTAAATCAAACTTTGAGTTTTATTACGCATTATGAGCACCTTTTCACTCATTTGATCTCTTTACAAAACACGTACAAGCTTCTTTGAGAATTACTTGTCATAGTAGCTACGTAACTTTTCCAGTACCTTATGACGTCATTATCATGCTATAGAACACTATAGTTGTTCAATACTTTTTCCAAATGTAATGCATGCGTCTCTATGCCAAGAGTATGTGGCAAGCATGACGACATCACTTAAACTTATACATCACTGTAACTTATTTTCCTATTTTCAAAACTTTTAGATTGAATTTGTTCTGTCTGTAACAAGTAATTTACAAATTTTTCAAAATTCATTCTGGCCGGGATAATTTTTTTCCTTTCTCCAACATTAGAGAGAGAAAATTGTTCCTTTACTTTTCATTATGTTCATTTATAAAATTCTGTCATTCTTTATTCTTCATTCTGTAAATCAATTTTTGTGAAATTTGAACTCTTTTCTAAATATGTCTGTTATGTTCATTTAATTAATTTTTGTATAGCAATTTTTCTAAACTGCCTCTCTCTCTCTAATTAAATTACCATTGTTATTTTTTTTCTTTTCTTATATAACTTTTGAATTTTACAAAATACTTAAAACTATGAAAACTTATACAGGAAAAGGTGGTGTTCAAAATATTTAAGATTTTTATTTACCTCTTCAAACTTCAGTACATTTTATGCAATATGAGTCATTTAAATCACCATGTTTCAATTTTGTAAATTATTGTAAACATAAGTAACCAAGATTATGTAATCACTTAAAAAAAATTAGTAAACACGTACATCGTACATGATTCATGGCAAACCAAAATGGGAAGATATTGCAATCATTCGGACCCTGGATGAGGAGATTACGATACAGTGCTAAACGCAAAAGTGGTATCTGCGGTCGAGCTCTAACTGATATAGAACTCTTTAAAGTTTTGAGTCACCATGTATTTGATTCTACTGATACTTTTTCAGATTATTTAAAAAAAATATTTCCCATTCTCAAATGACCATATAATATTGTATTCCGGTAAAGTATGTCCCAAACAGACACCTGGTGGCGATAACTCAGTTTTGCTAAAAAGTGTAGATACCACTTTTGTGCTTAGAACGGCAGTATGGAGCCCATTGATTTTTTTCTATGTAGAAGATCCTGTCTATCTTTATTAAACAAATATTTACTGCACAAAGTATTTTACAGTTAAAAAGTAAACTACTGAAATTCACCGAACATTTTTTTTCCACCCGAACATGTGTTTCTGATGGTCCTTTCGGCAAAAAAAAACTTTTTTTTATTAAGACTTGCATTTGATTCCTACTGTTATATTATACGAATAGAAGCTCGGATCATTTTCAGTAATATCTATCACAATGTGACTGATCATCCATCATTTTTCTGCCCGCCTTTTTCTGTAGTTAATGATACTAGAGAACATTAGCAAGACTTAATACCTCCACTGTCATTTGTCTTCGGTAACCAGGAAAATAATTCAAACAAAACGCTCTTACGTCTTGGGTCTTAACTGAACCTATAACTTTTGAGTTGAAGAAATGATCATCAAGATTTTCAAGAGCTAGATTGTTTTTTTTTCTATAAATTTATTTTTCGGATGCTTCTATGAATGGCAAGATATTTTTTTTTTGTAAGCAAATTTGTTTTTGAAATTATTGGACAAATAAATTAATCGTTAAATATGAGATGAGGACGTTAATATAATTGTGGGATAAATGCTTAAAAATTAGAAAAAAATCGAAACGAAGTACTGGCGACTTTGTTCGGTACGAATGTAGTCGATATTGTAATGATAGAACTTTACCGGTAAACGAAATTAAGATGGATCGCCTATGTTATTTTTTTTTTGTTCATGTCGAAAATAAACCGTGTCTGCAAATACATTAGTAGACATTTGCCCATTACTGTAATTAAAGATCTAAAACTTCATATGGTAGTTTACAAAAATCTTTCTATCGAGCCTTTGGGAAATTTCACCGTTGCGGATGTAACTATCAAACTTTAACATAATTAGTATTTTTCGTAATCAAAGAATCCGCACCAAAATGTAGGACATAACATGCACGCGTATTATAAACAAAAATAAACATTGATCAAAGTTTTAAACCAGTCCTTAACTATGAGTCACACTTTTTGAAAAAAAATGACTGAGTTTATACTGTATTTGTAAAAAACTGTGAGAATTAATATTGATATGTTAGACAAATCAATGATCAATGAGAGAGAGAGAGACATAACATGCACTATTATATGCACAGTACGCAATAATAATTATGAAATGTAGCTATATTATACTGCTGTACAACAGATAGAGTAACAATAATGACAGCTAAAAAAATAAGATGGTGATTGTTGGTGTTGCATGGCAGATAATATCAGTATTAGCGTTCTCCAACGTGTAGAGAATCTTCATTTGTTCTAGCGCTGTAGCAAACTTTCTCTTCTTGAGCTTTAGATATAGCAGTGAACAACGGAGGCCACTATAAGAAGCAACCTTTTATACTTAGAATTAAGAAAGGAACGGAAAATGCCGAATAAATATTTGTGGACACTAACAAACCGATGTTTAAACCAGTTCTGTGTGGGAGCTTAAGCTTTCAGTAATGCTGAAGGACTGAATGTCATTCACGAAACCAATTTTTAGCAGCCGATATCTATATCCCGCGATTCCCTACTGAAATGTTTTGTGTTGCTGACGAGCAATTCGCGTTAACTCCAAAATTTGCTTTCCGTACAACTCGTGCCATAGCCACACTGCAAAACATGAGCTGTTGTTTTTACGGTATAATACTGGCAGCCGAGGTTCCAATTTAAAACTAAAATGCATAGTAATAAACTGTAAAACTAGTAGTTTTACATTTTCTTTCGACAAAGTTGAAAATTTAGTTTATTTCAGTAAAATTTAGCTGTATTACACTGTAAAAAATAGTGTAACACTAGCAGAGGTTCCAGTTTAAAACTGCAAAATGCACGGTAATACATTGTTAAATTAGCCATTTTACAGTTTAGTACTGTAAATGTAGCAGTTTTACAGTTTATTACTTTAAAATTAGCAATTTTTAGTTTATTACCATAATATTAGTTGTATTATACTGTAAAAGCAACATGTATCTTTAACAGTGAATTTCGCGTGAGTAGAATTGCGTAGTAACGCAAATACACTAAAATTTCTCTATTAAATACATGAGCATTAAAATTCATTTCTTAAAAACTTAATTGTAACTCACAGATATGGATAAAATCAAATCAAACTAACTTTTTCTGCTGAGTAGAAGTTTACGTAGTCGGAGATATAACTATGATTAACACACATGTACTTATTCTACTTGAGGACATAAAAGAAACGTAGATGATGCAAGCAAACTACTACTTAGTTTGATAATTAAAACAAAATACAAATAAACAGCATTCAAAAGAACAGAGAAACTTTTTTTCTCAGACATAAAATATTTGTCCGCAACTCAGTTTTTAGCTATTCTTGGAAATACTTCTATGATTTTGTTTTATAGTTTCAATATGCATCCTCACTTTCAGTATGTACTATCTAGGTTGCTAATATTATTTTAAATTTTGTTATAAATCTAACTACTTTAACTTAACAGTTGAATTTAGACTTTTCCCCTGTTAACTTAAAAAACATTATTTTAATTTTTGACAAAGAATATTTGGCAAAGAATTGGAGAGGAACTTCCAGTTTTCTATTTATTAAATGGGTAATTATGGTTACAGTTTTCAAGTGAAATTTTAGCAAAAGTTGTAAATGTGGAAAACCATTAACATAGCGGATGAATTTAATGTAATACAGATGACATAATCCTACCCTTTTACTCTTTCTAAATTTAAATATATAAATAAATAATAATAAAAAAATGAACAAAGAGTACCTTCAAGTTTTTTTGATGAAAATGTGATATTTTTTGCAAGAAAAAAAATTTATTGATTTATTATTTATGCTCATTGAATTTAGCATAAATTAAGCCTTCCCATTAATGATTATACACACGTAAATAAAATAAATACAAGACCTATTTTTATAGGCAACTAACTGCACAAAAACGCATGTTTCAAACAAAGCTCCGAAAGAAAACTTTAAAATGTTGAACTTTGGAAAGCAGAAGCTTTATCTTTTCGTTCAAGCCGACTTATGCTGCGTTTAACGATTGCTGAAACGATCCAATTGAGCCACGCATTCCTTCAAAATATGCTCTTAATTAATTTGAACAGAATATGGAACTCAGTTTTCATTTCTCGATTATTCTCGAAACTTTTGATACAAAATATAGAAACACCTCGTTACGTATACTGCAGACAGTATCTTTTATGGTCAATTTTGAAATAGCCTTCAGTGAAATTTTATGGTGGCTGTAAAGGAAAAGGCAGACCATGCAAAATTTAATGGCTGGTGATTTTAGTGCCTCTTTTTGTGTGCATGGTTTATGTTACAATTTATTTCCATGAGTATATTGGTACTTACGTTTTACAATGCTGCACGGCTTAAAAGTACCCGATATTTTTTGATTTTTATAAAACTATACCTACACAATACCTACATAGAACACAGAACACACACACACACACACACACACATATATATATATATATATATATATATATATATATATATGTGTGTATATATATATATACACACATATATACTAAAAATGTTAATGATTGTTTTATTTAAAGTTCTAAAAAGTACTTACTTTAGTATTATTCTTCAAAGCAGAACACACGAAATACTGTTTTATTTCTTAATTTACATTTCTAAAAATTTTACAATAATTATGCAATCTTTTACATTTTTCTCAGGTTTTTGTTACATTTTTTGCTTAATTGTTCGTTCTTTATCTGTTATTTTGCATCCCAGTAAAACGCATTCTATTATGTTTTCGTAGCTTGATTTTAATAGAAAAACGATAACCGATTGCTTTGTGGTAATGTTTGTCATTCTGATTCTTTTATATTCTATTCCAATTCCAGCAAAAGATAAATGTTGCAATTCTAGAACAGAGTTAAAGTCGTTTTATCAGTTGCAATTCAATAAAACTTTTGTTGCTGTAGGCTATTTTATTTCTTCTATCTTGCCAGGTCGGAAAGACCGAGCTTATTTTTGTTTTGTGGCAAAGGATTAATGATGAGGCTTAGAATTTTTCTATACTATGGAACATGGCATTTCTATTATAATGAGAACAGTACTAGCTTCAACGAAACATATAGGTTTTTTTTTTTTTCGATTCTTGAATATTACATTATCTTTTGAATGCGTTTCAATTATATAAATGAAACAATCATGTTTTGTTTGATTGTGTTCTGACATGAACAAATTATAAACTATACAGAAAAATAAAATTGTTTTCTTCTTCCTTTTTTTTTTCCAGAAAGAATACTGGAATTCACAATGAACTAATTGAAGCATTAAAATGAAAACAAGTTAAACAAATTAATTCAGAAATTGATTCTTCTAAATATATGATATGATGTATATCATATAAAACTGTACTTAAAAAACTTTCGATGAGAATGAATTATTCTAAACTTTGAATATCAATGATGAAATCTCTTATTATTACTTCGTTTTGTGCTGAAACGTTTGTTTTTATTGATTGCTTCAAACCATGATTTTACAAGAACACTCATGATATAAGTAAAAGGAAATACCTGTTTCCATGATATGGCCTCTTTCTCTAACACAAAAGGTATATAATTTAATAACTATTAGGTATCCTTTAGATAATAAATATGTACTGTAATACTTATTAAAACATAAAGCTAAAATATGCTACGTTGAAAAACATAAAGTTATGCTTTTTTTGTGACAGTACAAAATAAGTTAGCAATTTTACAGTTTATTGCCGTAAACTGTGACTGTATTATACGGTAAAAACAACACTATAATATTGGAAGTAGAGGTTCCAGTTTAAAAATAAAATGCACTGCAATAAATTGTAAAATTTGCAATTTTACAGTTTATTACTTTAAAATCAGCAATTTTAGTTTAGTAATGTAAAAGTAGCAATTTTACAGTTTAATTCCGTAAAATTAGCTATTCTTACAGTGTATTACCATAAAATAAGCTGTATTATACTCTAAAAACAACACTAATTTTTTACTGTGTAGTTATTCTCCTTATAATGCCGACACAAAAGCAAATAAGGCGTTCTTGGTCAAAATATTGAAATGAAAAATTCTCTTTTCTTGTACGTAAAGATTAATCATGAAACCTGGAAAAGAACATTCATGAAATATTTGAAAACACGAAAATGAATCATTTGCTCTAACGGTGAAACGTGAAATTATACAAATGCAAGCCTTGCAGAGACATGCAAATCGTTCATGGCAGTTTGAAAACAGACATAGCTCAAAATCGCTAATTTTTGAGACATGACGTTAAGTGGGACTTCACACCAAATTATAGAACAGTTGGAAAAGTGAAACAGCGCACCCCAAATTGCCAGCCTGGCTGGCGCACGACAAAAAAAAATCATTGTCTCATTTATTAAATATTTTGCGATCCGCACTAGAAAAAACGCAAGATTATATTTTTGTATAGCATGATTTCAATAGGAAAACGATAACCGATTGCTTTGTGGTAATAAAGTCATTTTGATTCTTTGGTAAGTCATTTCAGTTCCAGCAAATGATAAATGCTACAATTCGAAAACAGAGTTAAACTCGTTTTATCAGCCAGTATTCAGTAATGCTTTTGTTATAGTAAGTTATTTTCCTTCTGATCTCTAACGGGATTTCCAAGGCTGAATACATTTTTGTTTCCTGTTTCTTTAAATGCAAATGATTAATGACTTTGCTCACTATTTTTGTACATTGTGCTGTTTGTCAGCTAGTTTGTAATGAAAATTTAATTAGTTTGTTCTAAAGAAAGATAATTATTTTTCCATCAACATTATTTTGAAAAGATCTTCAACTGAGGAAATTCATAAATTATGCTTTGTTTCGCATTCATGTGATATGTATTACTCTGCCGAAAACAATAGAACGCTGTGCTTTAGCCAAAATCCAAATAAGGCTAAAAGAAATGAAAAATGTTTTTTTTTAAATATTTAAATTCAAATTTTAATTTCTATTGTATGAAAGCCAAAGTATTTTTGTATAATAGTTTCCTTTATGTAAAGTAATATGACTTGACTTTAGCAAAATTAAAACCATATGAAGACACTGGTTCAAAAGTTAAGCATAATGTATAATGACGTAAATATTTATGAAAATCAGGGCCATAATGGCGGGAACCGTGGGATGCGAATGTATAATTCAGTTATGCTAAAAGAAAACAATGCAAAATTAGGATTATTCACTTTTATTAACCAAAAAAAAAAAGTTTAAAGGAAAATGTTACTAACTTACTAAGGTTTACTTTGGAAACTTACTATGTTTTATTTTTTTGAAACCCACATATGGTTTAAACGGGGGGGGGCCTTGAGGGGGGGGAGATCAGAAATTCACGGAATGAAGTGCCGAATTTTACCGAGTGGAAAGAAAAAACTTATCATGTACATTAATAAAAAATAAAAGAACAATACATTTTAAGAAAACGGCAATAATATTGTACTATCGCCAAATGTGGGAAACTCTAGAAATGTTTCATAGTTAAGGACTCTTTGAGTCTTTAACCTCCCATCAGGTTTCTCACGTGTTCAAACATCCCCCAAATACCTCCAATCATTCCAGGAAGCTTTTAAGTAATAAAACACTACACTTTTTGATTTGGTATGCAATTTTTATCTGAACAACAAATACCTCTAAAATATTCATTATACCTTGAAATATATTGTATTGAGAATGGCAGTTTTAATTCAATAGTAGATAGCGCCTCTGTAGCAATATAGCTCAGTGACTATAAAAATATACGTAAAATGTAGTATTTTTTGTCAAATAATTGTAAATTATACATTCATTCAACTAGTTACACTGTTCAGTTTATTCGTACCTATGTTTTCTCACTCACGTTGAATAATATCATTCATTTTATCCAGTCCCCTAGAAATATTAACTCAGGCAATTTTTCATTCTGATGAAAAAGTTTTTTTTGATGTATAAAACAATTATTTTCATTAATCAATTTTCCCCACCAAAATGATGTTAAGAAAATGGATTTAGAGCAATAATGAAATGCAAATAATCGAGATACAAACTCAGAACGATTTATCATTCTCTGAGTCGCTCGAAATGCTAAGATAAATGACGCAAATATTTAAATGAAAAAAATTCTGTGCACTATTCGAGACTGTTTTATATCATTGTTTTTTCAGTATGAAAAGCATCAACACACTTTGCACACATGATGTTTCACACTCTATCATTATCATGTTAAAAATATTAAAATAATAATTTGACGTACATTTTTAATTAGCAACTTTAATCTGTAACCCATTTTGTACAATTAACTTAAAAAAGTTTCATTAGCATCTAGACAACAAATTTTAATCAAGAGTTTTTTTTAGTGAAAAAAGAAAATGGGAAAGCAAGAAATAAATAAATAAAAAAAAAACACTATGAAAAAAGGATTTTTTTCTTTCGCAAATATGGCATACATAGATGGCTACATGAACATATCATTTAAATTCACCCATCATATGAATATATATATATATATATATATATATATATATATATATATATATATATATATATATATATATATATATATATATATATATATATATATATATATATATATATATATATATATATATATATATATATATATATATATATATATATATATATATAATTTTATATATATATATATATATATATATATATATATATATATATATATATATATAATTTTATATATATATATATATATATATATATATATATATATTTCACAAAATCTGTCAAGTAACTAGGAATATATTAACTGCTGATTCGGTTACACTGGTTTGATGTGGAATATTCGCAGCAAATGCTAAATAAAAAATTATAAGTTAACCCTCCTCGCCCTAAAGGTCGCTGGGCATAAGGAACCACAGATGAATTTTCTCCGTACAACACTCCTATAATGTCATTGGTTCTTCAGTCAAGGTTCCAAAGTTTTCAAGGGACTTTCTTTCTTTGCCTGCCCAAAGCCAAAGTTTTGCTTTCATACGCAGTAACCCGTAATAATATTGGATGAGTATAGATCGTTCAACAACAGCAACTAAAAAAAAAAAAAAACCCTCTTTCAGGTCGTGTGTAGCCTAGTTGCAAGAACGTTTGACTCTGAATCGGAGGACCTCCGGCTTGTAATTGGATGCGGGGAAATATCACCGAATCTAAGGCAGGTCAACCTATCTATTTGGTTCCAGGGAACCAGCTTTATTTCAAATCTTTGAAAATACGTTATTATAGTAGTTGGTTGCTTTTTCATACAAATATAGTAGACCGTAGAAAAACAAAATGTCAACTACCCGAAACGTCAATAACCCAAACGCTTTTTGATGAAGTTTTAGTAAAAGTTCCTTCATGTTCAGTAAACAATTATAATATATTTTATGTATATTTTGGTTACATCCACATATTGTAGCCTTATGTACTGTATAATATATTATTAACGTACAAATTAACTAACCACTTTATTTGATTAAATGGCAAACTATTTTCCTAAACAGTATTTTTTATGCGGTATAGTTTAACAATAGTGAAGTATATAATATATAAATATAAAGTGCAAAAAAACTGACATTCACGTTAATACATACAAATGCGTAAATAATTATTTGTATTTAAACCTTTTATAGTAACAAATCACTAAACGCGAGAAATTAGGTTTTTATTTTCGTAGATACATTATTAAAATAAATTAAGAATAAGAAATAGTGCGTTTTATTTGTTAATATTAGCTGGATTAGTATCTTGCAAGAATTTAAAGAAGCTCACAAACATCCGAATCATTCGAATTATTTAATGAAAGTAGAGACGGGAAAAAAACGTTGGGGGAGGATAAAGAATTCAAACCATTTTAATGGGCTCCTAAATAATGTTTATGCAAGAATAAGCCTGGGGAAGTTTGAAAGTATCAGTCGGCTTTTTGACTTTTCTAAAAAGAAAAAAATGACTGAAGCAAGTTAAGTATTATCCAGGCGGCTTTTCGGAATTCTGAACATAAATAAATAAATAAACAACTAAAGAAAATCTAATGTCTTCCATTAGAATATTACAAAAATTAGTTCTTAATGTATCGCTGCAGCATGCTGCTTCACAGTTAGAACCACACAATATGTTTTTTTTTAAATGTACATAGTTAATTTCGTTTAAGTTACATAGCTTTTTCTAATTTTTGTATTTTGTTTCGCAATTCGTGACTATAACTGCGTAATGTACGAAATTTATATAATGCATAGTCTTTAAAAATAATTTAACTATGATTTGGCACAAAACTAAAACTTGTTCTGGTAAGAAATATTTCCTAATTTTCTCGATATCGTTTTTGTCTATAGTTAAGACCAGGTGAAAATACTACAAGAAATAATGTTTTGGTGTACTACATGGATTAAAACAGGAATAGTTGCTTTATTTGCTTCGTCCTCGAAGCAAAAAGCAACTGGATGTTGATAAAATATAGGAAAATATATTTTCAATTTATTGTTTCATCTTAGTTTTGCGAGAAAGAGACCGAGTTGATTTTGCACATTTCAACTTCAAACTATATTACTCGCCTTTTAAATTTTATTTTTTATTCATACTTCCGTTTTCGAAATAATTTGCTTTAATATCTTACAAATTTACAGCATTTTCAGTAGGAATGAGATTCAAAATTATAATATATTTGGTTTTTAAACACGTCAAATATAAAACGAATGAAAAAACTATGTTTGGAAATTAAAATTAAAAAAGCATTGAATGTATTTCAATTAACATTTAATTACTACAACCCTACTGAGTTAGCTACTGTAGCTGATTCAACATTAAGCTATCGGTCTCTAGATACGTTTAAATACGTGTTTATCCAATATCCTATCTCCTTACCAAACGACCACAGATTATATTTTAACTATTAATTCATTTAATATTCATCATTTAAATATTTGCATTTTGTATTGTTACTTAGAGACAATGTAACGAATATATGTCTGTATAAATTAATAGCATTGAATCCCAATTCAAATCAGTTTTTTATTTTTATCGATTTTTAATTTAGATTTTTGTTTTAATCTGCATATTGAGCTCCTTGGGGTATATCCTAGCGTTTAATAATTTAGTTTTATTATGTTAACCAGTGTAAATATCGAAGTAAAACTTCAAGATAATTTACGAGTCTAAATTTTTACTTTTAAAAGCTAATGCTTTTAATTTAATATTCTATCGTTTCTTTGAAAAAATAAGGGAGTAAGAATAGAATTCTCCAACAACGACGTTATGCAACATCCTTAAATTTATAATCAATTCTTACTACGTAGGCAGGCGTTGATTATCGCATGTATTACCTCATCGTCTGGTAGAGAGAAAAAAATTCAGGCGACATTTTCTTCCCTTGACTGTTTTTTTCTAAGCAGTAAAAAGAAAGATAGTTAAAAAATCCCCAATGCAATGAGGGAAAACATTTTCTAAAAACATCTATTTTCTGCTTAGATGTTAGAAAGATTTAAAATAAAGTACGAAAATAGCATCTGAGGTTTGTAAATATCATCTCCACTAATTCACACTGCAAAAAATGAACTGTTGTTTTACAGTTCTGGCAGCCGAGGTTCCAATTTAAAACTGTCAAATGCACAGTAATAAACTGTAAAACTAGCAATTTTAGTCTCTTACTGTAAAGTTAGGACTTTTACAGCTTATTGCTGCAAAATTTAGCTGTATTATACTGTAAAAACAACAGTATAATACTGGCAGCAGGGGTTCCATTTTAAAACTATAAAAAGAACGGTAATAAACTGTAAAATTAGCAATTTTGCAGTTCAGTACTGTAAAATTAGCAATTTTTACAGTTTATTACTATAAAATTAGCTGCATTCTTCTGTAGAAACAACACTTCTATAGTGAACTTCTAGGATGAAATATGGCAAAAGAAATTTCGTTTAGTTTTTATAGCCCATTCGTTCATCTTACAGTTATCGATTTCAAACCGTTTGCGAGATGATACCCTCAAAGAGAAATATTGGTACATGAAATTATAGTCGACAATCGGGAGGAATGGGGTATCTGCACTTGTGCAAAAATAGAATGTGAAATAGAAAATCTGCTTCGTTTGGTAAATGTAGCTGCTTTAGACTCTTGCTTGATTTCCAGTTTCTTCACTTACTTGAAAAGCTAGAAATGTTTTTTGAGATTTTTTTTTCGACATGTGCCGATGCTCTAAGTTCTATCTTACAAGCAAATTCATTAGAAGAGAATGTGAAAAATATTTTTTCGAATTTGTTTCTGTCCGACTGTGGAAAATCAGTTACATGTGTGTATGCTACGAGTGCAGAATTTGCAGAAAAACAACAAAATTCTCATGCCTCCTTATCGTAGGTGAGTTTTGGGTTATCTAGTATCTTACCGACAAAAAACATTTTTTTTTTCAAGTATACAATTTTAGATTTCCGTAAAACACTTACACTGCAAAAATAGTTCCTTTTACAGTGTAATACTGGCAGACGAGGTTCCAGTTTAAGACTGTAAAATGCACAGTTATAAACTCTAAAATTAGCAATTTTACAATTTATTACTATAAAATTCGCAATTTTTAAGTTTATTACTGTTCATATGTTTTAAACTGGAACCTCGGATGTCATTATTATATTATAAAAACAACAGTTCTTTTCTACAGCGCAAAAGTCTTATTCTTTGACATTTCAAATGTATACATTTTTTTAAATATGCCATGCATCATTAATGAGCAACTAAATTTGAAATTTGTTGAAAAACATTGTTTTTACTTGTCATCAATACTTTAAAATGCTATAATTTAAGTTCTATGGGAGGGAACTACAAAGCTGTATAATAGGTTTTTTTTTTCAAAACAAAATTGTGTGCAATTTACATTGGTGTCACATTAATATTTTGTCGTAAAAACAAAATTTAACGAAACTTAAAAACTCAAAAATGTTTGAGATTGCTTCATAATAATTTTGAAAACAGGTATATACAACACTTAATGTGTTTTAATAAATACATATACAAACTATATTAGCGTGAGATGTTACAGCAAATAATTCAGGGCCCGTTTTTCGCAATTTATTCTACATTTTTAATCTTCTGCACGGTAATTATTATATGGTTCCTTTTTTTGGTTAAGGTGCCCCTCAAAAGAATGCATTCTAACTACGTACCCAAATCAGAGACTATTAACTACATCTTATATCATTAGATAACAAAGTGGTACTATAGGTAATTGAGTAGGCAAAATTGTGCTATAGTTTTAAAAACTGTCATGTGAAGACATTTTCCTGTAGAGTGCAATAACAATAGAATATATAAATTAATAATAATTGCCTGGGACGAAAATGATGCGTGTTTTTTTTTTTTTTTGGCTTGAATTTATCTGATTCTTGGGGCTGGTTAAAAACTGAGCACATTGTATGTTAAGCAGAATAAAAGTTCTCATTGCAAAAAGATGGCGTAGCACAGAATTTGTTTTTCTGTTGCATTTTTTTTTTTTTTTGACATTTTTTCCGTAACAGAGTAAGACATAAGATACTTTAAATCGGTTCAATGCGCTCATTTTATGTGTCAAAAATAAGTACATCATTAAGAATTTTATAATTGATTATAATTTGTACAGAAGTATTTAAATTAACAGAAATAAAATAAAAATTTTAGTTCATTTTACACAATAGCTTAGTTATGTAGAATAGCATTGTAATTCATAACGAAATGCATGTGAAACTATTATGCATTGCGAATAAGTTCAAATCCAAAGTTTTCAGCTACAGAACATTTTTTGCGAGAAGATGAAGTAATTCTTTTAAACCGTTAATTAAGATAGATAATGTGCCTCATTTGTGGGCAAACACTCTTAAGTTGTAGTATTTCCCTGCATACACAAAGTATTTGTCATTGTTCCAGACTAAAGCATTTTGCTTCTTGATGTAATTTGTTTTATTATTAACGTTAAAAATGTTCTAATATTTCTGACTTGAAAACAAACACACATAAAGTATTTTCGCTATTAAAATTTTAAGCATTAGTTATGCAACACCATATCCAAACGCTACTTACAAAACAAACAGCCTTGTTTACACACTTTCTTTAACCTTAAATGCTTTCGAATTACCTTCACTTTCACAAAAATTTGAATTACCTCTTATTGGTTATTCATTTGGTGCGAAGCAACACCATTGTACCACCTAAAGATATAAACAAAATCAATAAATCTTAACAAAAATGCATCACCCTGTAAGCACTTTTATTCTTTCTCCCAAACAACCCCGGAAACATTTTAATTACGAATTTATTCTAAGAATAATTGTTTCTCACTCGAAGGTTTATTCAAGTTCCGAAGTCATTTCGTTTCTATTGAGTGTTGTGTTGCAGAGAATTTGCTGGATCTAGAAATTGTGTTACAAACATGCATTGTTCTTATAATGAAAAGTTAACGCCGAATTAGAATTAATTGTATGAACTGTTCCACAAGTTTTACGCTAAACGAATTAAACTAGTGTTAGCGAAGAAAATTTAAATTTATTTCTGTATAAATCAATATATTCTGAGGTACATTAAAATTTGTTAGCGATTATTATGTTCTTGTGCCTACAGGACTCTAAAAAAATGTATTTTTAAGTTTGTCCCCGGTGGGCTGTGGTTAGTTTAGGAACAAAAAAATTTTAACATTACTCTAACCGCATTTACATACCTTTTATTTTCAATTCACCGATGCAATTATTTTTCAAGTCAGTATGTAAATTCAGCAAGAGCGTGTCTATGCAAATGAGCAAGTGGATCCACATAAAAACTCGCGAGGACTGATGCGCAAGGGAGATTGGAGGCTTGCTGACTTGGACCTTTGCTGAGCGCCGTGTTGTGGTTCGTCCGATGTCTGCCCGTGGGAATGTGTACGTCTTCGCTGCGGCATTTTTCATCGTGACCACCACCATCAAGAAGACAAAGTATAAATTTAATTCAGCTCGTTTTGATGTCCACTGGGGACTGGATCTTCTGCAACAACTTCCTGTACAATGAGTATTTTCTATTTTCTGTTTTATAACTGCTGTAAAGAAAAAAAAAACATACTGTTGCAAACCCTTGGAAATTCAAAAGGAATTGCGTACGTATTTAATCGTTTACGAAGAGATAAAATAATCTTATACTGTGTTTTTTAATGAACAGAAATAATTTGTGATTTTTTGAATGTTTTTAGAGTGAATGATGATTAACAACAATTTTATTGTGGGAGGAATTGAAACATGGAATGGATGTTTTCCAAGTCATATTAGGGAAACACTGGAAAACAGCTGTAGAAATTTATATAACAATGTTTTCCCTCTACATTTTATTCTTCAAGATAAAATAATACACCGCTCACAGGATGTCTTTTCGTCCTATTCAGTATGAAACACCCCGTACTTTAAAGTGGTTTTGAAATTCGTCTTGTTTGTACAAGTTTTGAAAGAATTTTTTACTGCCTTTGGGGTACAGAATATATGTTTTAAAAGCTACTCTGGTGATTTAGTAAATGGTCCTACGCCTCTTCATTTGACTGGTATGATGAGAATTTTCTAATCCCACGCATTTTGTTCAAGCCTACGCATTCCTTTTCCAATAGTTCAAATAGGACGTATTAAATATTTAATCGAAAGGAAATTTTATCTAACAAAGGAGTTATTTGTGTTTTGCAAAATAGTGTTCTGTAATATCGGTTTTTAAGTTAATTAATTTATTCTTTTATTTAGTTAAAAGGTATGTTGAGTTATGTGCATTTCAACAGTAATCTTTGAAATCAATTTGAAAATTATTACAAAAATATAAATTTGCGTAGCATTAAAAAATTGCATACAAACTCAAACGTTTTCTATAATTTAAGTTCAATTAGAAATATTTCTTGTTTACATGATATGTAGGAGAAATGAAATAAAAAAATAATTTTGATCTATACGCAGATTTGCATGAAATTTGCAAATTGAAAATTGGTTTGAATTATGATTTTTACATGGTGTATCATATTACTTATTGGTAACTATTAAACTTGATTGTGTATTAATTGCTTTTTGAATTTTCAACCATTAAACTAATTGAACCGTAATAAAATTGATGAATTTAAAACTTAAAATAGTAGAGAAATTTTCTCAGTTTCTAGTAAAATTTCCAATTCATATTTTTTGTTCTTTCTGGATGAATTGATTTTTTGAATATGAATGAAAAAAGTATTTACTAGGAAAAAATTTTTGCTACTTAATATTAGAAAAATACGTCTTGACAAATAAACAAAAATTCATAATAAGCAATTTATGAACTGCATTTTTTTTTCCTTAAATAAATGCAGTTAATTTAAATTTTTTTTTTAAAAATGCTCGAAAAAAAGGAGAAAAATGTATATGAATTAGCCTGTATGTATGAAGACTTGTTTAAATATCTGCAAACCTAAACAATTCTCTGCACACACTCAATGAATTTGACTATTCCGGATTACATCACACAGTTGACAGCCGGAGCTATTAAATTTGCTCCCCGAGCTTAGTAAACGCACGAGTTTAGAAACAGTCATAAACGTGCACCAAACTAGTAAACTCGTTTTTATTTCTCCACGTGCTAGGAAAAGAGGATTATTTAAACAAACACGTTTTCTTTATTTCATACTTACAATAAGGCTTTGAAAAATCTTAAGAGTAAATATTTGGTAAAAATATGCGATTTTTTTAAGGAGAAAATGACAAATGCAGTTTTTTTGTGCGACGTACTAAGTGTTGACATTCTACAAAACTGTTTGAATTAAGATATTAAAGATTTTTTTCTCGCTTCAAATAAAGAGTTAGGAGATAATTGAGCAAAGCGCTCTAATTTCAGTTTCTTTTCTGGTACATTATTTATAGTTTTGCTGTGGATTGTGTTTAAAGATTTCAGTAGGGAAGATGGTATGACTGTTTTTTTTCTGCTATTGATATTATAATTAATGTTCTAAATTAATTTTCACACAATAGTCTATTAGAAATATCAATTTCAGTTTTTTGAAGACATCAGTGATATAAGTAATATTCAACTGGGTCTAAAGGTTTATTATTGTGGCTACTGCTAGGACATAAAGCAGCGCCCACTGGGATGTGAAAGAGCTCAAACTCAAACGCCAAGCCAATAAATTACTCTATACTATTAGCCATCATACGTAAATTTAATGCCGCCAAAAAAGGTGACATTCAATAAATATTGTTAAATGTATTACGTTTTGTTTGATATTCTTTTACTATGAAAGTGAAGCAATTTAATAAGATAAATATTGTTACAAATCTTGTAAATAGTTGTTGTTTTTCCTGCCTTGCATCATTTTCGTTAGTTTTGGTTTTATCTGACGTCATGTTGCAAAAGTATCTGAAGATATCACCTTTATCACTTGTATACCGGCCTCGTTACACTTTGTAGTTTTTACACTTTCCCTAATTCTTGCTCATATTGTAAATAGTGTACATACTTGTAAATAAATTTATAGTTATTTCCTCAAGATTGGAATGATCATTTAAGAAAGTTGAAGGTGCTACGGACTCGTTACAATATAGTATATTAACAAACAGCAGCTGAACATATGTACTTTTCTAGAAAAAAATCATAAGGCATTTTAAAATTATTAACACATGGAGATAATTCACTTTTATAGTGAGCCATACTTATTACTTAGCTATCGAACGTTAATATACAAATCCAAATGAAAGTTTCCAGTGTGTAAAATTAGTTCATACACAAAACTCGTGTTTAAAAATAGTTTTTCAAAATCGAAAGGTTAAAAGCAGTTTTATTTTTCAAAAAATCAATCCACCATTGCTATGTTTTACGCGCAATGATAATTAAATAAACATATTTCTAACTGCACTTTAACAATAAGTATATTAATATCAATATAATAACACAATGTCAAAACATTTTTCACTTCTAAACAAATGTTAGTTATAAAAAAAGAAAGACCGAAAACAATAGAAATTGAACAAGTCAATGAATTTATTTTACGCACACAATACCCATTCACAGAATCGCAGTCAACACTTCTCCATTCTAATTACCGATTCTTCGCGAAAACAATTGCTTTTCTCATAAAAGTTTAATCTTATTTCAAGTGTGAAGTCGTTTTGCTGTGATTTCGAAGGCTGGAATAAAGGAAGTTAAGGTCTTGTATCAGTAACTTATTCACGGGAGGAGCAATATCTGATTGTATTAGGGGGAACTGTAATGGAATGCATTACTTTTATTTTGTTTTTCTCTTTGAAATGAATTAAGCTTCGTACGTAATTACGTACTCTTCACGGTATAATAAAATTTCATTGAACAATTATTAAAAAGGTAATAAATAACAATATGATGAAATGGGAATAATTTAACTTCTAATCAGAAAGGGCATGGTAAAATATTTTGACATTTCTGCATGAAGCTGGAAAAAAAAGCACACACACACTTTCTCAAATTTTAAAATAGGCTTTAAGCACACAAGTAAAATACTGCACTAGGAAATAAAACTGCAGCTCTAGTATTTTTTTATTTATTATTGGGGGGAGGGGGGCTTTTGCAATGTATTTTACCCTATCTTTATTATAATAAATTGAATACAGTCGAACCCGCTTAATGGAATATCGGTTAATGGAATATCCCGCTTAATGTAATACATTTTCAATGTCCCGAACCGTAGTAAATCATTTCTGTGTTAAATTTCCCGGTTAAAGGAATATCATGTTAGGAAGCAATCCCGGTTAAAAGAATTATTTTTAGCCACGCTGATGTCGATCTCCTTCCATTTCCAACCCTTTTTTCCGGATTTTTCCTCCAGTAAAGAGCAATAATGATTGTGAAGCTAACGGACGGCTTCCAAATAATGTTTTGTCACTTCGTTGAAAGGGTGCAGGGGCAAGAAAAGCGATTCCTGGAATTTGAAAGGAATGTTTCCCTAGTGTTGTATACTGTTTGTCGCCCCCACTGTGTATCGTTCCTTCTGCTTCAGAGAATGAGCAATAAGTTTCGAATAAGCTTTACCTCTAGGGACCCAAAGGAGAGATAAGAGAATAAAGGAGTAATGGGCAAACCAACAGGTGTAAAGGACCGGGGAAGAAGACGAGGCTGTGACGAATCTGTTCCGAGAAGCGCAACGATAAGTCTACTTTGATGTTCTGAAATCATTTTCCAATTTTGCTTCGGCTGTGCATGTGCTTGTCTCTTCATAATGTCTTATAAGCGAAAAGATCGTACTTTGAAAGAAAAAGTGAATTTTATTGAATATTCAAATGCTAATGTAAATGTACGCAGTTACAACTTGAAAAAAAGTTCGAGATATCGCAATCTCAAGTTTCGAAATTGTTGAAAAATAAAGAACAAATTCTAAACGACTGGAAAATTAAACAAAAACCTTAATCAAAAGAGAAAATACACAGGTATAGAATCAGAAGTTGAAGATGCTGCTCTCCTTCGCTGGTTTGCTGAGAAACGGGCTTGTGACGTTCCTGGTCATTTAATAAGTTCATTTTTAATTGAATTTCTAAATTTTAATATGTTTAAAGTATTATTAATTAATATATTTAAATTACCATTAATTAATATGTCTGAAGTTAATCGTTATATACTTGTTGATGAATATACTTGTGGTTAAGGCAAATTTAAATGCTTTCTTGGTTAAAATGCAAGTTGGAATGTCGTGTGGATGGAATCCCGGATAATGGAATATCCCGCTTATTAGAATAATTTTACGTGACAAATTGGCTATTCCATTAAGCGGGCTCGACTGTATTTGCTTCAGACTGAAAATAAGACACGAAAAGAATGTCAAATTCTAACATTTTTCCAACCAATTTCCACTATTATTATCTATAGAAAGTATTTATTGGTGTCTATGTAGGGAAAGTATATCTATCCTGTTGTTCTTTTATGCTTTTAGTTGTAACAAGTAGAACAATTTCATTAAAATTAAAAATTATTCTGTACAAGTGTTATCTTTTTAGAAACAAAGTGAAATATCCCCAAAGCACTAATGTTTCAGACCGTAAATTTCCATTTCAGCAACTATAGCCCTAACTCCAACAACTCACATCCGTGAATCATATTTACAAAATCTATGCATAAAAGTACATTTCGAAGTTTTACATTAGTTTTGAAGAAAAAAGGTATTGAAAGTGCACTTAGTTTAATCTGGATAGGTTTTCCATCTCATCCTTCTCAGAATCCATTTCTCATTTCGTATAAAATTCTTAAGTAAAAGCATAAGTTTTGCTGCAAGCTTTTCATTCTTTTGTCAGAACACATTTCAAGGATTTAATAAAACATTTCTGAGAATATGTTTAATAACTATATACTGATATAAACAGATATTGTGTTGTTTTCAAGTATTTTCCGAACTGTAAAAGTGATTTTGGTTTCCTGGGAAGAGTTACGTTTTGTTTTAAGTTAAAAGAGCGTTAATGAGGAAATATCGCCACAACGACTGGCCATCTCAACCAATTAAAGACCGTCTTTGTCTCCAAAGTTCGACATTTATTTTATGAATTATCTGATACAAATAGTTTATAAATTACATTTATTTCATGTTATTGAAACATCAGAACCTTAATATTATTTTTTAAAACAAATTTAAAAGGTTTGAAAATACACTATAATTTTAATTTGAAAACATCGCATTCATACTATCAAAATTGTATTTTTATTCAAAATTGCATTTTATTTAAAATTGCATTTTTATTGAAAGTTGAATGTACGTAGACTGAAAATTTTTGTGCAACCTTAATCCACAGTTACGGTGGCAGCAGTGCTGCATATTACTTATATGGAGTAACTTAACCGATAAATCTGGTTTAAAGTAACTCATAACTTGTGGAAGGTTACACCATGGTGATGTAACTATAGCGTAACATTTCACAAATTTCCGCGCGTAAATTTGCTCCAGAATTGTTACCTACTCTGTTAAAAGAAAGAAGTAAAAAGAGTATTAACCTCGCTGGAAGATTACTTTCAAATATTCGTTTATTTAACTTTTTTCAGGTTCCCACTACCAATTAACTTTACCCAAATTCTTGAGCTACTTTATTTACGCACTATAGGATCAAACACCGGTATTCGAACTTACTGCGTATAGAGCAAGCGCGTATTACTTCTAGGCCGGTTAAGGCACAACTTGGTTACATTCATCAGATTTTAAGTGATCTGCGCCAATGTTTGTCTTAACGCATGCACTTTAAATTATACCCCAGTAATTTACTTTTGGTGGAACCTTTCACAGGCTCTGTGAAACGTTCCTCCAACAATTAGTTTTATAAAATTGGAACAGCTTACTACAGATATTTATAGTGTAATGACATTTATTATCCAAATATTTCTCACTTGAACAATGAATTGATAAAATTTAAAACATTATATAAGTTTTGCATTTATTAAACATATATGTCTCGCCTATTTACAAAGTCTACGAAACCTATTTCGACAAAACTCAACATACATGCTGATTACTTGGCCGTTTAATACTTTCATGTAAATAAAATGCCCATACTCTACAGCAAATCTTATGATTTTTAAGGGGATTAACCGACGAAACAAAAGAAGCTTAAAAAGGACATTTATGTACTTGAAATATACAACCATACATTTGCCTTAAAATAATCCCTAAATTTCTTTTATTTCGTTGAAATAATAACAATGTAACGAATCTTCTTTCAACGTTTTTCATATAAACTACATTTTGAAAGTCTTTGTAACGTCATGGCAGCACCAAAGGATATTTGTAATTATTTATTTACTTATTTCTTTTATTTTATTTTTTCCATCTCGAAGTTAATAGCAGCATTTTCGGAACAATGATTCCTTACAACATAGCAATGAAAAATCTTTCATAAACTATTCTTTGCCAAGCTAAAATATTAACCTGTTTTTTTTTCTGGCATAGATAGGAAAATGAGATGAACTATTGATCTGAGTCAAAAGCTTTAAATAAAACAACTGCTCCAAAAGTTACTCTTACTAAATATTATAAGTTTAGGGATTTCAAGAAAGTATTTATCTCATCCAACAATTGTATTTATAAGAAAGTAAATTTTTCTTGCGTCCTATAAGGTTTATTTCAATATAAAAGTATTTAAGTTTTAAAATAATAAAAATACTATATATTGGCTATTGCATTTAAGAAAACTGAAGCCAGATTCCTTAGTCCTGGAAATATTTTTCGTGAATATGTTGGTCAAAAAAGATAGCGGCGCGTCCTTTGCTGATCTCAGCAGCGACTGTTCCGAGGTGTGGTATTATCTTTATAGCTCTTGGAATACGGTGAGAGAAAGATAAGATTTTGAGCAACAAAACTTTCTCAGAAACACCGGTTATTTGAAACATGTTGATGTATTTGAAAAAATATTACGTAATTTTTATGATATATAGAAACACTAGCTGACCCAGCCACGCGTTGCTGTGGCTAAGGTATGTGTTAAACTATAAAGTTTCAAGAGAAACGAAAAACTTTATTACCGTTATTAAGACCAACTTTATATAAATATGAATTAGAGGTCAAAATATGAAAACAATCGCCAGAACGTGTGCTTTATGTCGCTCAGCCATGGAGGTGTCAAAAAATTCTTAGTAAAAAGGCTTAGCCAAAAACACAGAAAAGCTGGTAGCTAAATACGTAATTTGCAATAAAAAATATATTGCGGTCTTAAATTGAGATAAAAACTATCCTATCATTAAAGTTGGACCAAACTAAAACTGCGTGTAAAATTTGGTTAAAATCGGTTCAGTAACTGAGGAGTCCATTGGCCACAAACACAGGGACACGTAATTTTTATATATTAAGATAAGAAAGATTATTAATTGTTTACTGCGCTCCAGAAGCTGCCAGAACGTGTGCTTTATGTCGCTCAGTCATGGAGGTGTCCAAAAAAGGCTTAGTAAAAAGGCTTAGCCAAGAACACAGAAAAGCTGGTAGCTAAATACATAATTTGCAATAAAAAATGCATTGCGGTCCTAAATTGAGATAAAAACCATCTTATCATTTAAGTTGGACCAAACTGAAACTGCGTGTAAAATTTGGTTAAAATCGGTTCAGTAGCTGAGGAGTCCATTAGGGGCAAACACAGGGACACGTAATTTTTATATGTTAAGATGATTCATTAATTGTACACTCAAAGATTTTTGTTAACTTTTTTCACATGCACTGTAGCAATGTAATGCTGTTTTTACAGTATAATACAGATAATTTAATGGTAATAAACTGTAAAAATTGCTAATTTTACAGTAATAAACTGTAAAATTGCTAATTTTACAGTAATAAACTATAACATTTCTAACTTTAGTTTATAACCGTGCACTGTACAGTTTAAAACTGGAACCTCTGTGCCAGTATTATACTGCTGTTTTTGAGTACAATACAGCTAAATTTTACGCCAATAAACTGTAAAAGTTCTAACTTTACAGTAAGAAACTGCAAAATTGCTAGTTTTATCGTTTATTGCTGTGCATTTTACAGTTTTAAATTAGAACCTCGGATGCCAGTATTATACTGTGAAAACAACAGTTCATTTTTTGCAGTGTGTATGAATACGAAAATCTGAAAAGCATGCTAATTATTGAAAAATCTCCAACAAATCCTAGGAAAACATAATACTCCTCAATTTCGAAGCACCACTATAGCCATACAGCAAGCCACATATAACAGATAACTTGGCATAAAAGGCAGCTTTCATCACCAACAGATAGATCTTTCTGGAAGGGTAATAATAACACTTAGAGTGAATGCACTAAAATAACATACTTAACATATACACATCTAAGTCATGGTTTTGGGTAAGGATAATTTCATGACGTACTCATGTATGGTAATGGCGTGTTTGGATCTAATAAACATTGATTTAAATCAGGGTTTCCCAAACTTTTTTGGTCCGTGGAACCCTTGCCGATTGTTCCAGTTTCTCCCCCCTATTAAGGGGAGAGACCTTGACCCCCTATTTAGGTTTGGACCCCCTATTAAGGGGATCCACGCCAAGTGTTAATCCATAATGCTCTAGTCAGGCTACTACTCAGGCACTGGATAAAAGTCAAGCTAACTAGTCAGGCACTGAAACTAGACTAGTTAAAAACTAGTCAGGTACTGAAATAAAAGAGCTGAAGCATTCAAAAACCGCGAATTAGACGGTTAAGTTTTACTGCAGATGTTCCAAAACAACCAGAGAAAAGCAAGGTATATGTAAATATAACAGGATTAATCAGAAATTTACCCAACAGTGTGAAAGCTCTTTTAATATTGATTTTTAAACACTAAAAAATTCCTCGAATGCTTGAAAACATTCTAAAAATTCAGTTTGATAGTTTTACTGCAGAGAAAAAAATTTAAGTTTAAATTAAACGAAAACAGATGAAAAGTATAAATAACATTTTTATTCATACTTTCATAATAATAATGGCACAAAACTTAAACAGGTATACATCTTTTATAGAATATGTGTACAAGGAAAAAAAAAAGACTTTTAGTGGAAGGGGTGAAATTAGTGTATCGACAGCAAATTTTTAGCTTTCGATTTGGGAGACATACCTTTAAATCTACCCAACCAGGGACTGTCAGTCTGTTTCTTAATTTTGTAAGAAAATTTTTGATTGAACTAAAATTTGTTTGCACGAAGTATGGAGTTGCAAAAGTTTACAGAAATGTTCTTGCGATATTCCAAAGGTAGGATGAGTTCTAGATATGTCTTTCTGAAGACAGAAATATTGATACTCTTTCCTAAACTTTACCTTAAGTTCTTCATTAGTGCATATTTAAATCAGCTCTTCCTGTAAAATTTTAATTTTCAATGTCATCAAAAAGATTGATAATACACTACCGTGCGACATCAGTGTCAAAAAGTTTTTAAAATAATGATAATGAAACCCTTGTCAAGCATGGTCCTTTTAATATCCAGTGTATTTTAAAGTAAAAAAGTAATGAATTAAAGTTCTCATTATTTTCTTCATACAACTGAGCAAATAATGTGCAGTATTAAGTATTATGACCCAATTTTGTTTAATACAAATCGTAACAATTGATGCAGGATGTTACTCAGATTTTTTGCTATTAATCCTGGCTCGTGGTTCCCCAACTCTTTCTTTCGTTTGTATGGGCCCTTGCAAGCTTTTGGGGACCCCTGGGGGTCCCTGTGGACCCCTTTCGGAATCCCAAGTTTTTTTTTTCAATGGTTTTCAATTTTTATCTGCTTAAAACTCTTATTTGGAATGGTTTACATACATTTTAGACTTAAAATAGTTCGCCGTTGCCATACTTATTAAGTTATTTAACATCCTGTTTATGGAATATTTTGCAGATATGTGAGCAAAATACGACCTTACTTGACTTTACTTCTGCAAAGTAACATTATAAAAGGAATCTGTGATCAATTTTAAGTAAATCATTTTAAAATAGTTTAATTTTAAGAAAAATAAGTTCACAGAAAAAACTTACTTTCTGTAACTAATTATGCTGGATCGTTGCTTGACTGATTTATCTGAAAATAGCTGTCAATAAATAAACTCTGATGTCCAAATGGTGGCTTTAACTGATTTTCTCAAGAAAAATAACTATTTAACTTGCGAAAAACAAGTAAAAGGATATACCCATTACAGGTTTTTGTATGCAGTAACTAACAAGCGTCCCATTTTTAGGCTACTGGGCATAAATGGGTTAAGTGGTCGCAATAAAAGCTGAGCTCAGCTTATATTGTGACGTAATTTTATAACACAAAAACATAATAATGCATACATAAAACTATGCAATTGAACTACGCATAATTAGATATTTTTTAAAGAAAATGTTTATATTTTGATTTATTTTGTTCGATTTAATACGTAGATGTGATGATTATTTAACTTCCCAAAGAGATATGATCGAAAATTACTAACTAAAACTAAATACAACAAATGATGCATTATGTAATGTTGTAATGAATAGAATTATACAGTTTTACTTTCTGTCTTACTACTAGAGTGAATCATAAGTTTTGAAATACATAACATGTGTTAAGTTTTGCAACTTACTGTTAATGTGTGTTCACGTCCGTGAGACTAGGCAGATAGCCTGTAAAAAAATGTCCGAACTAGTCTTGCTTATCATACATTATCATAGCGATTTTAGGTGAGATATATGAAGTGGATAAATTAATAAGGGTCAGCCAAACCAAGTTTTAATTAAAGAATGTTTGCTTCATGAGTTTGGCTTAAGTAATAACGTTGCCGAAGCAATGAGAAATATCTGCAGTGCTTGTTGGACCATGTCACTCTCGGTAGAATGGTTTTAATAATAGGGAAATAATTATTATGGTTTTGATCACTATAATAATTATCATATTAAACAGTTATTATTATTATGGAATCAAGTAACTAATTAAAACATAGCTTAAGACAGCACATGACTGCCTGTATTTTGAAAATTAAGTTTCTGAAACTAACAATGCATTACTACCGAAATATTAAAAGAATTTATGAGACTCATGACAATCATTACAGATACTTGAAACATGCATCAAAAAGTCTAATATGTGAATAAAATAAATAAACAAGAGCATATAAAAAGCGCACAAGAGAATTTAAAAAAGCAAGAGCACATTAATAAATAAGCACAAAATCGTTAAAGAATTCTACGACTTTTATTTTCCATACAATTATTTGTTGATTTCACTACTTACTATTATTTTAAACAAATCTAACATAGTTAACAAAATTAAGTCAGCAAATATATTCAACTTAAAGAAAATAGCTTCTCAAAAAGGTATTTTTGTGTCGAAACGGCTTTCAGTTTCATTTGATAAGTGCGACATATTAAAAGATCATTTTAAATAAAAGCTCTCTCCTCCTGAATTCAACAGCATCAAAAAGTACGGGTTCTAGCTACTCCGGCAATGGAAATCAATGATGTGGGAACTTCTCCTTTTTTGTTTATCGGTTGATATTGATTACTGGCGGGTCTTCTGAAGTGAATGCAGTCATAACAAATTCACCGCCTTTTCTGTTCGTAAAAGAAAGCTTCCTATTAACGGCATGGTATGTGAGGAACAAAAGAGGAGAAATATTTCCTAGCTATTGACATGAAATGAAAGTATAAATTAAAGCCTTACATGCTGAAGTGGTAAACTGATTTCGACTACTATCAAACGTAAGAATAATGACATAAAAATGTATATTTTCATGGCATCATTCTTTCCCACAATGTAGAATAACGTGCAATGAAACTTAAAAATACAGTGAAAGTTTTTTTTGTTTCCGGAGAGAGATGATGTTTAGAGGGATAATGCATCGTAAACACTGCTAGACATTCCTGGCCCTAAGATGAATAAAGAGGACAACACTATTGCTTTCTAGAAATATTTATATACTAATTGTTTTATCATTAATAAACAAAAATATCAAACTAGTATTCAATAAATCGTAAAATCAAATCCTTTAAAGCATGACTCATTTTCCCCTACTAGTGACCCATTTTACTCCATGCTATGGGATAAGATAAATTGACAACATGACTTTGACAACACATTTTCAAACTTATTTATCAGTATCAATATTTTGTTTTTCCCGAGATATTCCACTTTAAATGTCATGAGTAAGAGTCATTTGCATATCCTGAGTAGTTTATTCACTGGTTGAACCAACATATTTTTTGCTGTCAAAGCCTGATTGTAAAAATGCTCTTTTTTGATCCATTTTACCCCACCTGACCCAACTAGCAATTTTAGTTTTTTTTCTGCAAAGTTAGTAATTTTACAGTTTATTGCCGTAAAATTTAGCTATATTATACGGTAAAAACAACAGTATAATACTGGCAGCAGAGTTAGGAAACTAAAATTGATAATGTTACAAAAATAAGCTGTAAAATTGCTTTTTTTACAGTTTATTACCGTGTATTTTATAGCTTTAAACTGGAACCTCTTCTGCCAGTATTGTACTGTAGTTTTTACAGTACAATACAGCAAGGGGGTGAGGAATATTCTCTTGATGTGTCATCAGTGGAAACAAGTAGTTTATTAATAAGATGACGCACATATAACCAGGGCTGCGGAGTCGGAGGCAAAATGGTCGACTCCGACTCCGACTCCGACTCCGGGATTTTAAAACTTTCGACTCCGACTCCGACTCCGACTCCCGACTCCTGCTTTTTTTATTATTTTTTTACCCGCATATGAAGAGGGAAAAACCCTAAACAAAGGTTGAAATATTAAGTTCATTTTTAAAAGTTTCATTTTTATTCATGGTCGTAGCCAGGACTCACTTTAGGGGGGGGCGATAGCAAGCTGGGGTATCCGAGTCGGAGGTCATGAGAGGTCATTGTGACCTCTCAAAAAGTTCAATTTTCTCAAGAAATATCGCAGGTAATTTCACCACATTTAATTCAATTCTCAGAGGTCACTGTGACCTCCCAAAAAGTCCATTTTCTCCAGAGCAAAAGACAAGCGCTGCTCTTGTCATTTGACTCCGTATAAAACTAATCCTTTTCTTGTTAAATGGCCAGACTTTATTTTGACACATTGCATTTTTGCTGCAAAGACCCGCCATTTGAAGCCCTTTTTAATGATCCTAGATGCTTAGGATTTAGATATTGGACGCTGAAAATTTGTATCTGTTAGTTTCAAAGATATGTTTTCACCTCCATAAAATTTCATCCAAATCGGAGGTTGTCGGAGTCGGAGTCGGAGTCGACATGTTTTTCAGCGACTCCGACTCCGACTCCTTTGGTCCAAAATCAGTCCGACTCCGACTCTTTGACTCCGACTCCGACTCCGACTCCGCAGCCCTGCATATAACCATTTCGATTATGTTTTTTGGCCCACCCCTAGTGCTGAAAAGGGAAGCCCACATTACCACAATCAACGTTAAAATCCTTTCTTACTGTTTAATTAGAAAAAGCAGCCGAACCATGGGACGGTCATTGACTACATTTAAGTCCCCAAAAGTACCATTATATCGCATGCTAAAAAGCCTTACTTCCCTTTAGCTTCTCTTTAAAATCGTAATTATTGGTAGAAATAAAATCCTATTCCTGTACGTTATTCCAGACATTTCCTTGCAAACCACTCCCTCTTAAAAACTCACTCTCTAGGTGACTTACTCTAATGCAGTTTTTTATTCTTAATTATTGTTATGAAAATTATTTCTTGTGTTTTGCTCTATTTATTTTAAGAATTGTTTTAAGTTATGTCCGGTAGTGTATTTGACTATTTAATGTCGTAAAAATCACTGAAAATTACTAAATACTAAAAAAATTGTTAATAAAAAATGAGGTTTATCTTACTAAATCGTAGTCATGTGGGTGTAAAGTAGATTTTATACCGGTGTACTAATATATTTTAATAGAAATAGAGAGAAGGTGTTTTTCTTCCTTCATGATTTATAATGACTTGTAATATCGAGGATAAGAAGGTAATGTGTCAATATTGGAAAATGAAAGCGGACAAGCAGGTTTCTAATGCAAGGGACAGAGAAGATATTATCTGTGCTGTTTTTCTATGCTGTATTTGCTTTTTAAACTTCTTGCATCAGCATTTCCCAAACAAAAACAAACTGAATATTCCTTCCTGATTAAAGATTACGTACGCGTTCTTTATATCGTATTATCGAATGACAAAAGGAAGAGAAGAACACATTGCAATTCGTTTGAAATTCTGTTCTTTTCCTTACTTTAAAGCACAAAGCTTTCTAAATCTTTTCATTTGGAGGATAAAAATATTCAATGTTTTTTTTTCTCTCACGAAAAACTTTTTAAACTTTTTTAAGCAGAAAAAGTGACTATTTTCGAATGTATTTAGTTTTTATAATGAGAAAAAACCATCTAAGTAGAAGAAGTTTATTCACTTTGTTTTGCACATTAATACTCAAACCATTGTTTTATTCAATAAAAATTTAAGATAAATGTAGAGTATATATTTGACTTCATGAAACTACTGCACATAAATTACTAAATGTTAGTAATTACGACTCAATAAACTTACTACTACCAAATAGCGTAGAGACGTATACTACTTGTGAAATAATTCATTACATGCTGCATAAATAATAGTTTAATAATACTATTTATTATTTTAATTACTACTGTTATCGCTAATTTTTGGCAGCATGTATTGAAGTATTTAACAAGTAGATGCAAGTACTATACAGCCGTGCTAAGAACAAGTAATATCTGCGGTCGAGCTCAAGCTGAAAAAATTACTTTTTAAAGTTTTGCGTCACCATGCATTTGATTCAGATGCAACTTTTTCAGTTTTTTAAAAAATATTTTCCATACTCAAATGACCATATAATTTTGTATTTAGTTAAAATACGTCACAAAGAGACAAATGGTGGTGATAACTCAAATTTGTTAAAAAGTACAGATACGACTTTTGTACTTAGCACGGCAGTATAAGTCAGTGTGTCTCACCGTGACCTATGGGTCAAATGAGGTCCAACTATTATTTTTTGGTGGTGCTTTTCCTTTCTTAATAGAAAAGTATTTTAATCCTTTGAAGGGTTGCGACGTAAAATTCCGCTTTTTGATATTTCACTGGACCAATTTAGCATCCAGAATTTTTGAAAAAAGTACCAATGAAACTAGGAACTTAATTATCGAACTCAAATTGATTTCAAAATGTTAGACTCAATTACTTGGACGGAGAAAATAAATTCTTAAGGAGTTCAAAGTAGAATGCGTGGCGCTTAAAGGGTTAATGCATAATTCATAAGGAAAATTGCTTGCCCATTTTATTACTTGAGGTTTTGGTATACACCAAAAGTTAGCTGCATCAGCATGTTGCAATATTTATTTCGTCTTAGCAGTCATTCATGGACTCATACATTCAACTCAGATTAACATGTATCAGGAAGGCAGTGACTGTAATCACGTTTGTTTTAATGAGTGAAAAATAAAGCGGTATTATAATAATAATATGAACTTTTTTTTATAAAATATGCTAAAAATTAATCTTTTTCGTAAAAAAAAATATGTTACTCGTTTTCGTTCTTAATAGTTATCTCTGGATCTTACATTCCTAAACTAAAATATGACTAACACTCAAGCAACTAAGGGGTTGACCAAAGCTGTTAAAATAAAATTTATTGTTTACAACTGATATCATTGGTGCTAAAAGTAGTACAATTAATGCAGCAGTATGCATTGAATTATTTCTGAAATAATCTGAGACTTCTTAGACCCAATAAAAACAGCCGAACACTACATGCTATGTTATTCCTTACTAGCAAGTAGTGTAGTTTTTTTTTTGCTGCTAAGATGCCTAGTGTTTATCCTTTATATCGAACATTGTTTTGTATTCATGTATAATCTTGGAAACATTAATCAAAATTGAACTTTTCTATACTTCAACGGGAAGTTTCGCACTTTTTTTCTTTCATTTAAGCCTGATTGTTTAACATGACTCACTTGACACAACTTTTATTTTAGGAGCAGACCATGCAACTGGTAAGAAATTCAAATAAACAAATGCAGTTAAAAAATTTATATTAAAAAAAAATTGTCTTAGCATATGGCAATTTGATCAGAGTTAGCATACATTTTTAGCCTACTTTCCTGTTACAAATAAAAGAGACGAAAAAAAGCATTAAAAGTGGCTTAAGGCATCTAAAAAATATCGCCCAAGTAAAAAACAAAGTCAAAAAGAAACAAAAAAGTAAAAGAAATATCGAAAAATTAAAAATTTGAAAGTATGGTATTGAGATGGGGAATTTGTGTGTCGGCCTGTCAGTCTGTCGGTCTGTTTGTCGGTCGGTCTGTCTGTCCCTCCCCTCCTAATAACTTTTGAATGAACATTCCGATTTGAACGAACTTTTTTTTGATGGAAAGATCTCGGCGAGTACAGCTCATTCCCATTTTTCGATTTAAACAATTTTTAGTTCAACTTTGAACCAATCAAACAACAGGTCACCGCGATACTAACTTTAATGTGAACAGTCCGGTTTGAATAAACTTTTTTTTTTTTGTTTGAAAGATCTTATCAAGAATACTTCATTCCCGTTTTTAAATTTCCGATTTGAACAATTTTTCGTTTAGCATTGAACCGTTCAAACAAGCTCTCCCCCCTAATAACTTTTGAGTGAACAGTCTGATTTAAACAAACTTTTTTTTTTCGAAAGATCTCGGCAAGGATACTTCATTACCGCATTAAAATTTCAATCTGAACATTTTTTCGTTCAACGTCGAACTGTTCAAACAACCTTTCCCCACCTAATAACTTTTAAGTGAATTGTCCGAATTGAATAAACTTTTTTTTGTTCAAAAGATCTCAGAAAGGCTCATTCCCATATTTCTTTTTTTTATTTGAACCATTTTTCGTTCAATGTTGAACCATTCAGAAAAAAAAGCTAAACATTAGTGCCTACGGGGACAAGTTGAATGTTGATTCTGAAGTTAAAGGCCTATTTCCTTTGTAAGAAAATGGTTAACTAACTTTGTAAGAAAATGGTTTTGATAAATAATGTATGTAAAGTACTTTTCTCAATAATCTTCTGTGAGGACTCCGATTCCGACTCCAACTCCGCAAACATGGAGAAAATGCAGGCTCAGAAAAAAAAATTACTGACTTGGGAGACGATTTCTGTTTATTTATTTATTTATTTATTTATTTGGCAAACGATTTTTTTTTGTTAACAAAAATTTTTTATTCACGAGAGCATTTGATTCTTCATTTATATTTGACGACTGGCAACGAATTAAAAATGAAATTCGAGACATTTTGTTAACGAACGAGTTTTTTTTTTCTTTCTTTGATAAAATGTGTTTTGATGTTCTTTGTACTTTGATTTTATTTTTATTTATTTTTTCTTTTTAAAACGATTGAGGAATTTTTCTACGGAGGAACTATAACAGTTACATTTTTAAAAGGTGCGACAAAACTTTATTTACTTATTATGTGTCGATTTCATCTGATGAGAGGGGTACATTTTGCTTTTAGAAATCAGCTTTAAGCACAATAAAGGTATGTTTGACATAGTTTTCACTCCCAGATAATCAAGAGAATATTGATCAGATGCTAGAATGTCGATGTCGATGTACGGGAAAGTAGGCTCGTTTAGTTCTTGACAGAACTTCTCTTTTTCTTTCAAATTTTTACAGAATCCCTAAAAAATGCTGATAAGGATAACGGGGAAAAATATTTTGAAAGTGGCATGAGAGTCCTTAAGAATAGATGTTATAATTTAGACAGCTGTCCATAACTAGCCCATTAGAATATTGTCAATGTACCCTCTGAAACTTCTTAAATAATCGCAATTGTTTTCCAAAAGAATCAAACAATCAATTAAAATTCCAATTAGAATGTGTATAACAATATTTAATAAAAATGGTGATTGAAAAAAAAACGATTCAAGAAAATCCGTAAAGAATAACGGTAAAAGTTCCAAAAATGGCGACAGCATTCTCTAAAAATTATCGTTAGATTCAGGGTGAAAGTGCTTAAAAACTCAATAAGAATAAATACAACGGTCTTAGAGAATCAATATTAGAAAAAGAGCAGTTTTTAGAAAAAATTATTGCATGAGGACAACATTCTTCAAAAATCCTTATCGGAAAAGGGTAGCAGTCTATAATTATCTGGGTTTAAATTAATGATTCTGTATCAGGAAATCCTTATTAGTCTCAGACAGCAGTTATTAAAATATCCGTATTAAGTAAAATAACTTCCAAATAACAACAAAATTATGCATGAAAAACGCTATTACATTTAAAGCAATTCCCCCAACTAACCACTTGTACTCTTCTGCATTCAGCAAAACGCTAAACACAGTTACATTTTTCTTTGCAACCCAATGCATAAGTAATAAGGTTGGAACTATTTTTCAAAGAAAAGCTAAGATGAAAATATTCTTTCATTTTAAACTATAGGAACGGAAAATTATATATTTTAAGAAATTTGAAATATATATGTTGTTTAAAACAAGAAACAGAGCTGGATATTTTTCGTGTTGTAAACAGATTTATAACTACATATCCAAACATTTTGCTTTTTTATTTTGATGGAAAAAAGTAATTTAAATGCATATATTCGTTAAAAAAATACTATAACTCCTTATTAAAAAACCACTTTATTTTAAATCTGCTACCAAATTCCAATTTTGTTTCATGAAAAACAACCTAAAAATATAATGATCTTTTTATTTTTTTCTTCGTTTTGAAAGCCATAACCGACCTAAATTACTTCAGGTAAAATGCTTCTTCCAGAAAGAATTTTTAACGAAAGTACAAAATTCCGTCTTTGACTCGAAAACAGTTTTTTTTACGATCTCATTTTGAAGAAATGAAATCCAGTTCTCTGCTGCAGAAAGTTTGTCAGAATATGAAAATCGAGACGCATTTTGCATTCAGCAATTTAATCTCAAAACAGGAGTTCACGTTTTCCTTTATGCAATGGTAAAAAAAAAAAAAAAACCTCGAAACTCAGTTTTTCCTTTCAGTTTCATGTTATCCTAGAATTAATTTGAAAAAAAGTTTCTATATCCTTTTCGATTTAAATATAACAATAAATAAATAAAGAAAATATTTTTAGTAACTGAAATTTTAAAGCAGCAAGTCTGACAAGAAACATTCCTTGTAATCTGCTTATCCCGTCCAAAATCAAAACTTTAAAGCATCTAACGAGATCTTCTAGTATAACTACAATGCAAAAAATAAACTATTGTTTTTACAGTATAATACTGGCACAAAGGTTCCAGTTGAAAACAGCAAAATGCACAGTAATAAACTGTAAAATTAGCAATTTTGCAGTTAATTACTGTAAAGCAGCAGTTTTACAAATTATTAGTGTAAAATTAACAATTGTACAGTTTGTTACTATAAAATTAGCTGTATTATACAGTAAAAGCAACAGTATTTTTACAGTGTAGGATAACGTAAAAGCCCTATAAATACCAGGTCCTTAAAAGCTGAATTAAACCTATGAGCTACCATTTGAAGTTGATTAGCTGGTTTATTTGGATTTACTGGCGTAAGAGCCCATGGGCAATATGCTGCACCAACCGATTGCTTATTTATTCTTCTGAGTAGACTGACGATTAATGGTTACAAAAGTGTACTGCAAAATATAAGACAAACAACAACAAAAAATAACTTTAGAATCGAAGGCACCAAGCCGGAAAAAAACATACAAACGAAGATTTAAGAAAAAATGAGTGAAAAAATGTACTGAAAAATAACTTTGAGCAGTAAGAAAAAAAATTCTTAGATATAGTGACGAAACATACACTAATTAAAATGAAGAAACCAATCTAGTGAAGGTAGGAGAACGATTTAAAATGGACAAAATAAAAATGACTCAAATATTTAAAACGTATCTGATTAGAATTAGTGCAGCTACTTAAACTGTGCAATACTGTCTGAGTGACGTTACTCGTGTTGCAGATTGGGGTTGGTTCGCTTTAAATTAGATATACTGACAAATGCACGGACGAGCAATTAACTTGTTCTCTCTTAGTGAGCTGCAATGACCTGCAACCTTTCGTCTAGGGCTGAATAGGCTACCACTTCAAACATTTTGAGAACATACATGGTGTGTAAAAGTGGGACATAAACAATTTTTCTGCATATTTGTTCTGTTATGTCCTTAAGATTTTTTATATGCTTTACCAATGACCCCTGAATGACATCACACCTTAACTCACACTTCTGTCCCACACGTTGTTGCAGTAGTCCCATTTTCCAGCTGTCAAGTTGAGTAGGTGAGAACTAAACTCAATTTCCTTTGCATATCCCTACACCCTTTACGTATATCCACAAAAAGAAAAATCATCTGTGGTGATCTCCAGGGATGAGAGGCAATTTTAAGTGCTTAGTTATTTCTTTTTTGATCGCCATTTTGACTAACTGCATATTAAATAACATGTGGAACACATGGAAGCCATATGATAACGTGCAGAGACATGAAGTTTTAACCAAATAGAACTTTTATACAGCTTTATTTGCAGTGATATCTATCAGTAATTCCATGGATAGTGAAATCCGTGTAATTATTTAGTTTATTTAAAAAATTTCGTTACCCCAAATTTCGATCTTCTTTCATTGCTTCTTTCATTTCAAACGATCTTCTTTCATTGCGACAAAACCAAAGAAGAAACTAAACAACTTTCAGCGGGAAGTACTGCACCATTCCATCTTGACCTGGAATCATTTGACTTTACTTAAAAGGGAGAAGAAAGTTTCTTGGTTGAGAGATACTTTAAAGTTATTACATGGTATTAGAAACTGTTAATAACTGGTTGAATGGTTTGGCGGCCAACAGCGCTCTTTTAAATACCGTTATTCCTAGATGCATAATTCCAGTAGCAAAACTAGTCCGAGATATTGCTGCTTAGTACTTAAAACACGCGTTCAATATTGCACAACATTAAAATTCGTTTAATTGCCTCAAGAAGAGGACGTGTACAAACAAAGTGCAGGAAGCCAATATTAGAAAAAATACTTCTAATTTTAAAAATACTTTTGTTTTAATTGAGCGATAAATTAATGCCTTCGTGCAGGAAAGTAAAGTATTGCATACTTGTGTTTTGGCGCTTCATTCCTTCATAAGCTCAATTGTTAGGCACTGAAACGAGCATGCCTTCTAACGCCGAAACGCGTGTATGCAGTAATCTGCAAGTTTTGCTATTTTTAATTTAAGTTTTATTGTTTCATCTGTTAATACTAAAAACGTTACAGGCGCTTCAAAACGTCATTCGCAATTCCTTACAGACATTTCAAACAAAGCGTCATTCTACTGAATAAAAGCTTACTTTTATCTTTTTATTTTCTGCCTAATATTGCTTTTTGAGTAAACGGATTTCCCGGAAAACTAAATATATCAGTTTTCTGACATTGAAAATCAATGTGGATCTTTCCCGAAGATTGCAGCTAGCTGGCTGGAAGAAATGCTGACTGCAGCGATGGATTTAAAAAGGGAAGCAATTGTTATGGACATCCACTTCACGAGTCGCTGCCTCACTTCAGTATCCAGATGATGGGATGAAGCATGGAGGAATATTGTCCGCCTCAGGGAACATCATCAGACAAAATGTTGACCTCGGTTAGGAATAAAACGTCAAACATGGAAGTATCTTTGAACGGTATGATTTATTGGTTGAATCGTGGAATGTAGCTTACTGAAGAAAAACTGATGTAATATAGACACCGCATAACGTCTTTGTAAAATCATTGAATTGAGTACATATTTAAATAAAATAAAGTTACAACACTCAAGTGGTGTTACGTCAAAAAAAAAAAAAAAAAGTGAAAAGGACATTGAGAAAAAAATCAATACTGAAAATTGTTTCCCAGTACTTCTACCCATTATTAAATTAAATTAGTGCAGAGATGACGTAACGCTTCTCGTTAACAGTGTTGAACGCTAGTGTATAACGTACTGTATATTGTTAAATTAATATATTAATTGCTCTATTTTTACTATCGAATTACGATCGTAATTACTAAATGCTAAAAAAAAAAAGACATTTTATCGAAAAGAAAGTTAAGATATAATTTTAAAAAGAGAAAAGAAAAAAAAAACATCTTTTTCTCTCCAGTTAAGCTGCATGACATTTGTAGAGTCTATGGAACAATTTTTGCATTTTTTTTTTTAATTGGAACCTTTTTTTTTTTTAATTTTGAACTATGTTTGATATTCTTTGCAAATTGCTTGATTTATTGTTGAAAAGAAATGATATTTTGTCTCATTAAGTTTGAAGATAAAAATATTTGAAGTCTTACAAACGATATAGCTAAATTAGTAATCATATCAAGAAAAAAATAAATAAAATTAATAGCTGTTATTAAATATTATCATTTTCTGTAAAGCTTTTCTTAGCTTTTGTTGAAAGCAAATCTACCTTTTAGTTCAGTATTTATGTACGCAGCAAATTTCAATTTCGTTGCTTTTCGAGAAAAATATATTTCGTTCTAATCCAGATTTTCCGACAAAAGTTATTGTAGACAAATAGATTGACAGAGACATATTTCCCCTTCGAAACCCAAGATTTAAACTTTTTGTTCTCCAATATTAAAAAATAAAAAATGGAAGATTTAATTATTTATTTTTTTTAGCTTAAACGTCGTTCTCTATTAGTGTGTCCAATTTTAATAGAGAGCTTTAATTATTTTATTTTTTCTTTTCACCTTGAGAAGAAAAAATTTTCTACCCTAAGAAGAAAAAAATTCTACCCTATAAAGCCTATTTCAATCATAAATATGAACAAAGATACAACAATTTATTGACTTCAAAGTGAAAATAAAGACACATTTATCTTTGGTTTCAATCCACTTTTACTCTAAGGAATGCAAATAATGAAAACAAAATTTTTTTAATGTCATTTAAACATACGCATTTAATATACCTCATAATTTGTAAGAAAATCAGAAAGTAGTTTAATATAAAATCGTTTTTTTATTTTACAAAAATTAAAACTCTAGCTGTCGTTTGGGAAATTACTTCGTTGTGAAAGCAATTAAAGAAATCTGATTTACTTATAAGATGTGTAAAATCAATCAAGATTTTTTTTAAATGTAACTATTGTTCATTTAAAATAGAAACTCCATTTTTATACTATAAAATATCATTATACTAAAGCTCTGAGTAAACAGAAAAGGATTTAGAAGGTATTTTACATTAAAAGAGAGAAATATGGTTCTTTAATAAAGCATTCTATTTAATGAAATTAAACTTGTATTTGACAATTCAAAGACCTGTTTCAATAATTCTCGGGAATTTCAAAAAGAAAAAAAGAAACAAGTGAATAGTTTCATGTAGCATATTTAATTAAATGTTCTAAATGTTGACAAATGTTAACGTTAACGCATTTAATTGAGTGTAACTTTGATAGCTAAAAATTATAAAAGCAATCGCAGGTAAATGCAGCTTTATTGGAGTGTTTGCAATTAGTTTTTACCTCTATTAAATGATAAATCTTTTCGAAATGTGATTTGTAAAATTGAAAATAAAATAAGACAGAAATATTTACATTTTTGTTTTAGTTATAAATGTAGACCAGACTTTTAAAAACGAGTAAATTTTCAATGCACTTTGAAGTATGTTGGGTAACAGTAATGACAATTATACTTAGGATGAGTATTTTATTTTTTACGTGTGCACAAAACAGGTATGAGTAAACATGAAATACAACACCAGCTCGACCACGTCATCCAGATACTGCAGTTTCATCCTCATCAGGAATCATTAGTTTGTCTTCGACAGTAACCGAGTTGGAGTTGAAAATAATTTTATAGAAACTAAGAGTGCCAAACAAAGTGGTAACTGAAGTAAAAATATCTAACCAGTGTACTTACCAGATTTATATACTAAAATTTATATACTTTGCTGAACAAATTTATACGACACTTTAATCTTATAAATGTAATTATTAGTCGTATAGGTCTTTGTGAAAAAAATCTGAAGCTGATGTTGACATTTCTATGGAATGACCTTAAACGAAAATCGTTTAAAGTTTTAAACTAGTCAACGACACCATGCAAATGTTTTGAGAAATTTTTCATCTCATTTTATGGAAAAGTTCCAGATAACTTTCATTTAATTTACAATGTGACATTTTCTTACCAATAGCTTCCGGAAGAGCAAAAACTATTATTGTTTAATGACGCATGGTTCTTCGTACCATAGACTTATATCTGAGCCAAGAATGATAAATGTCCTACTTGAAATCATAATGATATGATCTTTCACCGCTTAAAGGGTTATGTTCTTGAAAGTAATATGTCAGGGTGAATAATGCGTTTTAGGAGAAAAAATAGGGAATATTTCACGGGTTTATAGTGTTTCATTTAAATAAAATGCTGCATGCGCTGATCATTTTGTAACATGTTATAAATTTCGCAAATACGAACTACATTTGTATTTAAAATCGTAGTATAACATCTGGTCTCAGCTGATTTACTGTTTGGAATTATTTCAGAGAAAGAAATTTACTATACATTTTTGCTCAGTGTTCAAGAAATTTAAACTTGTTTAAAGTATTACGATTTTACACTAAAAAATTAAATCGTTGTTTTTACAGTATAATACTGGCAGCAGAGGTTCCATTTCAAAACTGAAATCCACAGTTTTGTACCTCAGAACCAGAGGGACGTAAGTCCAAAAATGGCCATTTTCACTTTCTTAGTGTTTTGTATGTAGAATCTTATTCTGCATCGACCCATGAGAACGGTATTCTACCAAACAAATTCCTTCCAATTATTTAACAGCATTAATAGAGCGCGAGTCCCGTCTTTTTCATGTATTCGGCAATCGACTTTTCCTTCTCCTGAAAACTTACAAAAATGTACTTACGTTAGTATGATTCTGAGGTACAGAGTATATTTCCATAATTTTACAGTTTATTGGCTCAAAATTAGCTGTATTATACTGTAAAAACAACAGTACAATATTTGTAGCAGAGGATCCAATTTAAAACTGTAAAATGCACAATAAAGAACTGCAAAATTAGCAATTTTGCAGTTTATTAGTATAAAATTAGCAATTTTTAGTTTGTTACTCTAAAATTAACTGTATAGCATTGTAAGAACAACGTCTATATTTTACAGTGTAATGTTTTTTTATAACTATCGAGATCGTTAAGAGTAGTAGAACTTTCTTTTCTGTAGAATCAATCGTGTGCCTTTAGAAAAATGATTATAAATGATAGCAAACTATCTAACAATCGTAGTGAACAGAGCCCGGATTTTATGCAAACATTTCTGACTTTTTGACGTTATTGCATTTAGCTGTATAAAATGACAGCATTTCAAATAACTGCATGCTACCCCGTTTTCACTTACTTATTTTTTTATTCTTCGTGAGAGAAACATTACAGAAAATACTTTTTACTTCAGAAACGCCAAAAAGTCGTAGGAGATGTTTATTTTTCTGGAGTAGATTACTTTTCGTGCATATACTATTAATTCGTTTTTTTTGTGTGTACATTATTCTGACTTCAAACCAGAAGTGAAACACTGCCATCGCTAAGGCTTTGTTTCCAGCATGGTCAAGCAAATGACAAAGTTATGAGTTAGGTTGGCCTACTCTCGTCGAGTTTTCTATCAAGTTATATTTTGTTCAAGCAAAAGTGGTCCAATCATTAGGTTGTGGCGATTTGAAGTTTCAATAACTGGGAAATTCTGAACATGTTCAGAAAATTCTTGAAAATTAAAAGTTTTAAATGTCTCTAAAATGTCGCTTATTCGACTCAAAACCAAACCTTTTAGTAGGAAAATACTTAAGAAGTTATGAGCGTTAAAAAAATTCTGCAAGAAGTGTTCAGAAATGTTGCTGCTTTCTGACAAGTTTATTTTTTAATTTTCAGAAACCATTAGAAAAGCTGCAAAATAACTTGAAATTTTAAAATTGAGACAACCTTATGATTGGAATACTTTTACTCGGACATCCATATACCATCGTGTATGTAATATCTTTATATGCATTTCAATTGATCCCTTTTTGAAAACTCGACCAGGGTAAGTAAACCTTAGCCGGATATTGTACTGAAATGAAAGTGCCTGACCACTAATGAGAAGGCAAGGCTAACACCCGGTTAGCAGACAGAAGCAGACGCATATAGTAGTTTACAAGATCACGATTTTGCCATTAAAAATGTCTTCTGGTCTCTCAATTAACCACAGACATAAAGAAATCTGCAAAACACGTTCAAAATTTTCCCCCTCTCATTTAAACAGAATAGTTTTAACTGCCACTTGCTAATTAAACGGCAAACGTGGCCAGAGGCAAAGTGCAAAAGCAGAGCTTGAAAGACCAAAATTTAACGGCTGTTGTTGTTGATCTAAAGTTAATTTTACTTTTATTTGTTTTGATTTATCAAAGTTAATTACATTGTTAAAATTTTTTACAACGTCATGTTTTAATCCCGCAACAGATCAAATTATTTACAACTTAAGTACTTTAAACAAATAAATATAACGGTCCAAATACGTTCAGTTAAGTAACGCTACTATGACGACATGACAAATTTGCTTAAGTTTTTACAGACTAGTTAGTAAGCTTTAAATCACTTCCATTTTCTTCATAAACTAAAAATAAGAGAAAGATAGAGCTGTACAAATAGACTTATATATTAGATAAAAAATAAAACAGAACGCGAAAAATTCTAAAAAAAAAAACATCTTAGCTATAAGTCTGAACTCCTATTTTATCATACTTAAACTGTCAAACGTTCTTGTCAGAAAAGCATTAGTATTTAATGATGCACAATTTTTTCGCTCCCAAAAAATTATGTTTGAGCTCCACATGATAAATGTCTGGCCGAAAATCATAAAGTGATGATCCATTTATTTTACAGCTTGAGGGGCGAACTCCCGTAGCAGTAGCTTTATAGAGAGAAGAATAGAAACTATTTTTTATTCTAATATCTCCAGAGGATTACAATAAGCGTTTGTATAAAAGTGCTTCACATTGATCATAGCTTTTTTCCCCCACGCAAATTGAAGCTTTCGCTTATACAAAGTAATATTGAACATATATATTGTCAATTAAGTGTCTGCTTTTAAATATGAATAAGGAAAATGTTTATTCAAATTCGGAACTACTGCATAAACTTTTTTTAAGCATCGAGTAAAGAGAAATTATACCTTTCTAACCTTGATGCTTTCCTTTACTCAACAGTAAATTTATTTATTTTTATTCCTCCTCTTTTTTGTATGCACTTTTTAAAATATGCTTTTCATCCATATTAATTATTGCAAATTTTCTCTATAAAACATTGCTTTTAATTTTACTACTGTTTGACTTCTTTTCAATAAAAAACTAGTTGAAATTATTATATCTGTGGCTTGGTTCTAAAAGGGCCTAAGTCAAAAATGTTAGTTTCGAGAAAAAGGCGAAGAAAGATATTTGAGATTTTTTAGAATGCTATAACTTTCTTATATTAAGATTCCCATTATTATTTTTTGGTATTTGTTTATTGTTAGTGTAAAGAAACATTATTTTATCATATGAAATTTTTTATATATTATATAAATTATATATTATATATATAAATATATAATATATATAATAATTTATATAATATATATATTATTATATATTATATAGACATTGGCCTTTGTAGAATTAGAGTTTTATTAAATTGGAAACTTTTGATGTAAATAACACAGAATGTGAAAAAACTGACATTGGCCCTTTAAGAACCAAGCCACAGATATTATGTGCTAAAAAATATCCCTTTTTGCATAAAATTTAAATATTGTTTTTTTTTTATTGATGCTTAAAACACCACGAAATAAAAGTGAGTTAAAATATTATGATAATAAAAATTACATAACTAATGACAATATACGATGGAGCAGTCACTTTAAAATTCTGAGTCAACTTTTTGTTTCACAAACATCAAATCAAGTACAGCAAAGAATTGGGGGAATGAAATTTCAAAAGGTTAAGGAAAATTAATTTGAACTTCTTTATTTATTTTTAAGTTTTAAAAGGGTATGGTTAACTTTCCAAATAACAGAAAAATTAGCTGCTCAAAGATACAGGCTTTATTTCTTCGTAAACCTTGATTTTTAGAAAACTTTGTGAACTTTTGTTATTACTTTTGTCCTTTAGTTCAGAATATTGTAATAATATTTTTTTTTTTCAATTATTTTGTTCGAACTTTATTTTTGAAGTAAAAAAAAAGAAGAAAAAAATATATACAGGGTGTCCACTCCAATCGTGGACCAATAGCTAATTCCTAAACCGTTAGAGATAAGCATATAGTTTATTTAGGAAAAAATCTCCAAATTATGAAAGGAATTTTGGGTCTATTCAATGTTTTTCAAAAAATCAAATTTTGAAAGAGTTACGAAATTTAAATTTTTATACAGCCCCCCAGTCCTATCAATCATATTTAGTAAAACATTCTTGACACTGTAACGTTTAAAACTAAAAAAAAATCACTGCTCTACGACAAAAATTGACAGAGTTATGACGTTTTGAAAAATCAAGATTTTGCATTATTTCATGACGTCATCGAGAGATCGCTTAAGGGACCGTATGCGAAATCTTTCAAAATCTTGATTTTTCAAAACGTCATAACTCGGTCAATTCTTGTCGTAGAGCAGTGATTTTTTTTTAGTTTTAAACGTTACAGTGTCAAGAATGTTTTACTAAATATGATTGATAGCACTGGGGGGCTGTATAAAAATTTAAATTTCGTAACTCTTTCAAAATTTGATTTTTTGAAAAACATTGAATGGACCCAAAATTCCTTTCATAATTTGGAGATTTTTTCCTAAATAAACTATATGCTTATCTCTAACAGTTTAGAAATTAGCTATTGGTCCACGATTGGAGTGGACACCCTGTATATATATAATTAATTTCTTTATTCGTTCTTATTTCCTCATTGAAAATCTTCTACTATTTTAAATTAATTGCTTCAAAAATTTCAAATCTGTATACTCATTTTTTTTCATTTACTTTACTTCAGAGCATTTTTGTAAAGAAGAGTATATCTTAGAGGCTTTAATTTTTCTCAGTAGATTCAATAATTATTCGAATTTTTTAAATGAATATTTTTTAACTATTTAAAACTGAATAAAATTTTTGAAACGAAATGCTTGGTTTTCAAGCGAATTTGCAATTAAAAACCTTTCGAAAATGTAGTAATAAGTTGTGCTAAAGTCGTATTATTTCCTAAAATGTTATTACAGCATGAGACTTCCCAAACTTACGAGAATTATCTTTTATTCCAAAAGTCTACCATCATTTTTAAGAAATTTAAGGAGGCTATGTTTTTATAATTAAACTTTTAATGATATTCTTTCTTAATATTTAACTTTTATTTTGCTTTTATTATTTTATTAACTTGGTCGTGGACATTTCGTTTCTGGAATTTATTTTTACGTGTAAACAAACGTAAAACAATGCTTTAAACCTTTTATTTGAACTATCACGTGCTTAGAAAGACAATTATTTCAAATATTCAACTGTAATAACTAAACAACATTTTCAAAAACTTTTTTTTTACCCTAAGACTCTGGTTATTGCATATAAAACCATGAACTTTTTCACATTGTTTTGCCATAATATCAATTGCTTTGAAAATTTTGTTTCAGAACTTAAGTATGAAGTAAAACGAGACACAATAGAGTAGATTGGGAAGACGCCGTAGGTTTTGACCTTTTTTTTATGTTAAATTGGACATAAGTTTTATTTTTAAAAATCTAATATATTCAAAAAGTATATACTTCTGTGATTGGTAAATAAATAGGTTTCTCTTTGAAACACAATTTTTTACCACCGAAGATTAATGAATACAAAACCCTTCCATTCGTTATCTTTTTCAACGGTTTGGGGAAGATGCCGTTAGTACAATTTCAGCAGGGGGAAGATGCCGGATTTAATCTAATCACATTTTTTTTTCGACGGTTCGGTGCAGTTTTCTAGGTCTATGCTTCGAGTAGGATAATTGTTTTCTCTAGGGCGTGTCAAGAAGCGACTGCATCTTCCCCAAACGAGAGTACGGTGCCTTGACCATATTCATTTAACACTATTTCGAGCATACATCAAGCCGTAAAAACAACAAAACACTATAAAATCACCCATTAAACATGCTGTAGCTCAAAACCAATACTCTCGATGTACATGCTTCTTCATTCTAACAGAGTGGCTAGGTGTTTTTATTGATGCTTGTGGGTGCAGCACACGATACGGCATCTTCTCCAATACGGCTTCTTCACCCAAATGATCTTATGTTCAGCTTATAGAATAGAGTCTTATGGATATACTTAACAATCTTTTTTAATTTTTAAGAAGTTATTTCTAGATAAACTCTTTTTAACGTAACACAAAACATTGTTTGAGAAACAAGTATACCAGTTTTTTTTTAAATTTCCTAGAGTAAAAACATGTATTTTCTTTAATATCAATTCTCTACATTATTGTATAAAGTAATTTTTATGTTTTCAAATATTGCGGTGCAAAAAACTTTGAAGTAAAGATTTTACATTTTACCTTAAAGTCATCAATTAACAGATTTAGTTTCGTTTAATCTTCTTTCGGCGTAAAAGTAAGAGCTTATGAATTTTAGCTAAACGTTAATTGGTTTATTTTTAATTCACAAAACTCTTCCCTGCGTTACAAATAAGTTGAAATTTTTTCCATCAAGCTCCAAGTACACAAAATTTCCCCGAAATCACCTGAATTATGAAAATACCCAAGTGATTGATGAAAGCGAAATTTCTTTTCTTGAGAAATCACGACTGGTATTAAAGTTTACTCCAGCCAAAACTCATTCCGGTAAACAAATTATACTCTTTACGGAGTGTCTGAACATTTCATTAAATCAAGAATAATTATCTGGGACTTGGTATCCGCAGAGCACGATAAGCTGAAAGCAGCCTCGAAAAAAAACCGTGAAGGAAACCACCCAGCTAGAACAAAAGCCATATTGCTCGATAAGCAAGCGAGGAAAGACGGCTAGAAAGATATTAATTATTTTCGCTGCCAGGGGAGAAAAATTTGCTGTGTGTTCAACCACTATCACGACTCATAAATTTCTGCGCAACGGTAATATATTTTGCATGACTTTAATACGAACTGGATGTTTTAATTATATTCCTATCGCTAAGAGATGGCCATAAGAAGGGCTGTTTTTGGTATTGTGTTTCTCCGAAGTTCGATATTTTTCATCTAGATTTATAATAATGAACCAAGAATCGGAAACTTTATTAAGGAGAAATTTATTTAGTTAAACAGTGTATTGTCATCTGCTTTGAAGGCAAACAAAGCAAAATAAAATAAACCGAAAAATAAAGCACTTAAACACATATGCAAATAAATTTTTTTGTGCTTGAGAATGAAAATAAGATTTTATGTAGTTTTTTCGCACAAAAACTGCAGAGTGCAGCACTCTGCAATTTTTGTGCAAAAATCTTTGAAATAGCCCTTTTTACATTTATAAGTAATTGTAACTAAATCACTTTCTACCAATTAAACCATTTATTTCAAAAAAAACAAACAGCCAAACAACAAATATCTAATTTTAAGAAAACATTTCCATTATCAAACAAAATTACTCTAACTGGATTACAGTGCTCTTTTTACTGAAAAAATACATCTAGATATGTATACTTTTCGGGTTAAAATAATTTAACCCTTATCGACATTTTAAAAATAAGAATTGAAATGCTTTTTGAACTTTTAGAGCTTGTCGTTTGATTGGTTTTTGTAATGAATGATATAATTAAGTTCAAAAGAAACAGGAACTAAACTGCTGAGACTATATTTATTGAAAACCATTTACTTACAGTTATTTGCATATACATTCAACATTTATAGCAGAATACTTACAGAGACACTCTCTCATTATACTCCCAGCATACAATAACATGACGACCATTATCGCGTAATTTTTTACTAAACTGTCATCACTTAGAACATAACTTAAGCGTTTGGTTAGCTCAGAGCACTTTTAAACGAGAGTGAGCGATGTTCGATGGCAAAATAAACGAAACCAATACTATAACATTTCCATTTAAAGTTGTAGATTTACCCTTCTCAGTGCACGTAAGAATGAAAGCATAATAACTTTCCTGTTGTATTAAATGGAAGATGAGTTTCATTAAGATTCTAATCACGTGGATATAATCTCTTTGCATATTTATTTCTTACTCACGTAGGCGTTACTCAGTTGTAAACCAAAGATACTCGGTAATTAACTTACAGGAAAAACTAATTTTAGGTAAATAATAAAAACAAGTTTGGAAATTCGTTAAATAACTTCTCTTTATTAAAAAACAATGTTGGCTGTACGCAATTAAATCCGCAATATTTTATCTTTTACATGCCGAATAATCCTACAGCATGGACGCTGTAGGCTTTTTGCATCTTGAAAATTCATCGACTGCAGCCTGGTGATACTGTATCTTTGGGTGTAAGAGACCAGCTTCTAAATACTATACTACTCTTTCAGCTATATTACTGCACTGTATATAGAATCATATTCCGCTTTGAGTCGTAGTTTTGTGACAAATCCTTTGTAATTATTTATCGGTGTTTGGTGACAGTAAAGAGCCAACCTTTGTATGTACCCAGGCAAACGTTTTTATTATCTCTTCAAAAAAATATCTTTCTTTGAGGTACAAAATTCAATGAGAATCAAATTCTTACATTTAAAATCATAAGTACTAAGAAAAATTTATTTCAAATTTTTCATGCAGGAGAAGAAAAACTTTTAAGCATTAGAGCAATATGAACATTATTATAAGCTCAGTCATGTAAACAATATAATCGTTTGTAAACATTTGTGCTGCTTTAAAAAAAAATAAAATAATGTATATATTTTGATTTTATCAGTTTTTTGTTCAATCAATCAATCTCTCAATTAAGGTCTATATCAAGATACCTTTTTCCCCTCTAAAGTCATTTAAATTTCCACATGGAACAGATGATTTCAATTAAGAAATCTTGTCTTGAAGTTCATTCGCAGAGGCAACAAATATAAGAACAAACGTCAATGAAATAATTAGCTTCTTCTGAGTTTAGAGATCATGTCCATCCTGGAAGTTTCTGCTTCACGTTTCGCTTGACGTGTTTCAATCTTCTTCAGAGCTCCAAACGAATTCATATGATAAGTTCAAAGATGAATAGAACTTTAAGTCCTGAGTTCTCTTTAAAATTCCACGTCATCTCCTTTGAATTTCACTTTATTAATGTTCCTTCTGACTCCACAGAGGTCAGGCGAAACATTATCTAAATATAAACTCGATGGATAGCGACTTATTAATTTAGAGGAAAATTATTCTCGATAGAACGGCGTGCCGTTTTGAAAACTCTAGTTTTCAAATACTCATTTTCTTTTTTTTCCCCTAGTTTTTTTATCAACTTAACTTTACTTCTTCTAGAAACATCACATATTTAAAAACTCTGAAAACATTAAATTCTGCAAGAATGTAATAAAATAAGAAGTTTGATTTGAAACTTTATACATTTATTTATTTACTTTTTCTTTGCAGAATTTAAACTAATTGGATTTAAAGCAAAGTGTCTACTAAACTTCGATACATCAATTGTTAAGATAGCAATTTACTGTAATAATTCATTAAAACTATAAATAAAATTCTTAAAAGTTAACAATTTTTCAAAGTTTTTTCTTTTATCTTTTATGAGTTTCCCACTAAATCCTAATCTATGCTTTCTAAGTCCACTTACTAAGCTTTTACTTGCAATTTAGTTTCTCGTTTTATTTTTTATATTTTATTTCTGAGTGCTCTTAAACTCGTAAATGGGAAGTCAAATTCAGTTTCCTAAAAGATCAAAAAACGTACTTTCCAACTCTCGCCAAATTTACTCGCATGCATGTAGAAAGGTGTTTTCATCTTTCCGATTTTTTTTTTAAATTTGGTTTTTGGGTTTTTGGGAAAGGAGAACACGATTTAGTTTCAAATTGATTAGATATTTTGAAATCTTCTTTTAGACATTAAGAAAAAAAGTAATTCGTTTTCAATATTCAAAGTAATCTTGTAGGTGTAAAATAATATTAACAAATAAAAATCGATTATATCAGAACATTTCAATAGAGTAGAAAGTGTATCACATGGTTGTCATGACAACATGGTCAACATGTCAAGCATGTCAACATGGTTGTACGGAGCCGCATATAGTTTTAAGCGTGTTTCCAAAATATTAGCCGCTGATTATTATAACATGAACATACAAAAGAAAAAAAGGAAAGAAAAACGTTTACACGAGTTAGTAATCAATTTCATTTTTAAGCAATTACTTTTTGTTCCAAGGCACTGTTCAGTTGCTTTCCAAAGGCTACAATTATTAAAAGATTTGTTCCTTGAGCTGTATGTGGAAATTAAAATCCCCCCCTTTTACGTGTTCTATTACAATATTATAATATTCTTTAGATTTTTAAAAATAATGAAATACTCATTATTTCCTTTAGCTAAATTCTACGCTTTGCAGTATTCTCTAAATGTACCTTCGTAAAAAAGAGACGGTGAAAAGCAAGCATGTTTCCAAGCTACTAGCTGCTGATTTTTATGCCAAAAATATCAAGAATAAAGAACATTTAATGTTTGCATGAATTTGCAATCATAGTTTTTTCCATTTTCAACATCTATATTTATTCCTTGGTGCACATCGCCTAGTTTCCTAAATCTGCAGTTATTAATATAACTTGTTCCTAAAGCCCTATGTTGAAATGTTAATATTTCTTCTATTTGAATGCTTTTACTGATTACACTGTTACTATATTTTTAAGATTAATTTAATAATTTTCAAAATGTGCATTAGTTTAGCTAAATTAAACACTTTATAATATTTTTAAATGTATCCTCATAAAAAAAAGAGATGGCGAAAGAACTTCTTTTTAATGCTAAACTCACCAAAATGGAGTTATATTTATTGCATCTTCCTTGCATAAGTTTCAGGTGGAACAAAAATTTTTGCTTTCATTAGAAACATTTTCACATTTAGTACTTTCTAATGTATAGAGTGTTTTATCTCCTTCGTTAATGAGCAGTGAAGTTTATAGCTTTCGCTAATGGGCACTTAGAGACAATCATGAACAAGATGAAACGGTTCGTGCCTTTCCTTTAAATGAGTTGGATACCTTAAGTTTAATTTATCTGGATTTTCTTTTCTTTTCGCTTTCAGTTCCAGAAAGTTAGAATACATTCTTGATAACAAGCGGAGTGCATTTCACTGAAATGCTTGGAAGAAGGGGAGAGGCTGTTAAAAGCTGTTTTTTTTATTATGATCTTAATAGCGTGTTCTTTTAACTTAAAAAATATTGCGTGTTGATATTTAGGGCAAATACGCAATTTTGAAATATATATAGGGGAAAGTACTCCAAAGCGGAATAGCTAACCTATTCTTCGCTTTATTTCTTATTATGTACAAGGCACATTCCAAAGTTAGACGTCCTTTAAAAATATACTTTTTCAAATACTAAAAATACCTTTGTCATATTTTTTCAGTATTATTTATGTGAAAAATACTGGTTTTACGATCCCGTTTTACCCTACCAAGGGTGGGTAAAACGGGATAGGGATTTGTATG
>JAXGGA010004053.1:0-93384 GCA_038373865.1 Uloborus plumipes | reverse complement strand
TAAATACCTCTTCTCTCCCCAGAGCGAAAACCAAAACTTTAAAAATGACTATCGCAATATTTCTAACATTTATCATCACAAATTTGCCATATGTCATACAAGAAATGATTCTGGCATTTGGGGATTCTAAACTGCTAGATCCGAATATTGTTGCCTTATTTGGAGTGATTTCAGCCAGTAACAGTGCCTTTAATCCTTACATTTATCTAACTTTTCAATCTAAACCTACATGTTTTGGCAAATGCTTTAGGTGTATATTGGCATCAATACGTTCTCAAAACTGTGCTTTACCTCCTTCAAATCAAAACAGGAATACATCATTTGATTCATCAAAAACATCCTCTAGAGTTGACATGAACACTCATAGCTTGTATCCTCACACACAAACTATCAAGATGTCGTCCATTAATAATATGGGTAGAAGAGACGAAACGTATTTATAACAATAACAAATATTTCTAAAGAATTGTAGTGTGATCAATGGTTTTTTTTTTGTGTTTTGTATTTTTATTAATGTACAGTTTTCTGAAATACTTGCCATTGAAAAAAAAATGCAGTATTGTCAAATTATTTACAGGTAAAATAATTTGGATTGAGCTGATTTTGAAGTAATCAACTATTTATTTATTTATTTTATGTTAAAAATTTCTATTTAAATTACCATTTAAGACACATGTTTTTTTACTTTAGTGCCATGCACTATTCTATATACAGGGTGCTCCAAGTTAACTGTCATGACCTTTATTTCCTCAACCGTTCATCCTAGATGTATACTTCCATTTGCAAAATTGCTCGAAATGAGGAGGAGAGTTAAGATATGGAAAGTTTGAAGTGAAAAAAATAACTGGTTAAGAAATAAAAAAATTAACTTTTTATAGGGGCTCCGGCCCCCCAAACTTATATTTAGGGAAATAATCTCCATTGAAAAATAATACTAACACAAAAAAATGACATTTGTGTGATCAAAATCTATGGAGAAATGAAACATGAAACTTTATCACTTATACCACTTTACACTAGCGTTATTTTAAGTGATTTTGGGGGCCATATACTCGCGAAATTCGCACCATTCAGAGTTCTTTTTTTTTTTTTTTCAAAATATTCTTTATTTTCCTAAAATATATTTAACTGTAAAAGTTATTAAACATGGGAATTAAAATACGAAAAAAATTGAATAAGAAAGAATGAAAATGTCTTGCTGAATTCGCGAATATAAATTTACCGACTGTATAGTGATTGCTTGAAATAACGTAATCCTTTCACTGCAGAATAAAATCGGCTTAACTCGATGCATTTCGTTAAGGCTTGAAGTTACGATGTACACTACGGAACAGTATGTGGAAATGGTGTTGCTTTACGGACAATGTAATCGTAATGTATATTATTTCTTAGATTCTACATATTTCGTGTGTTTAATATCTTTGTATAAAATTGTATAATAATTTACCTTGTCTTGTTATGTTTTGTAGTCTTATATCATCTGTATTTATTTTTGAATACAATGAGAAGCGAATGTTTTCTGACATGGACGAAACGAATTTCATTATCGTCCCTAATCTAAAAGCTCGTTATTCCTCTGGCAGGGCGAAAATTTTCTTTTGTCAATTTGTTTACGGGCCCTGCGCATTAAAAACTCGAATATCTCCGCAAATTTTGATCGCACAAATGTCATTTTTTTTGTGTTAGTATTATTTTTCAATGGAGATTCTTTCCCTAAATATAAGTTTGGGGACCCGGAGTCCCTATAAAAAGTTAGATTTCGTATTTTTTGACTGAATTATTTTTTCGCTTCAAACTTTCAATATTTTGACTCTCTACCTCATTTTGAGCAAATTTGCAATTGGAAGTATGCATCTAGGACGAACAGTTGAGGAATTAGAGGTCATGACAGTTGACTTGGAACACCCTGTATATGATCAAAAATGCGAGCATTATCATAATAATGTTATTGACGTTACCTGTAAGTTTTTACAGTAACCATATGGTTAAAGCATGGATTGTGAGCTGGTATTGAAGTAAAATGAGTTTTTGGCAAAAGTTTTCAACCTGATGAGGAGGGCTTCGATCCAAATTGCACTGTGGTGTTACAATACAAACAACGAAATTTTAAATTATGAAAACAAACATTTTTGAAAATTCATGGATTGAACTAATACTGATACTAAACGCCTCATATACTGATTAAAAAAAGTTTTGGACCATCTTAAACTTCTTGGTGCATATAAATACGTTTAGTAATGATTCAAAAATTATTATCAAATTTTCACAGCAGTTAAAATGATCACTTCTCCTCAGTGTCAGTACAGCATTGATGATTTTGCCTTAGTTCTTGACCTTTTGCATATTTTTTTGCTCTAAGTTAGACTTTTTTCTTTAGATTTGCAATTTTTTCCCCGACATTGTAATACTGTTTCTGCAAAACAAAATGAGTCCATAGTTGGACAAAAATAACCTTCCAGCATTGTGAAGGCCGTTTAGATTATTATAATCACGGTATTATGACGCTGCTTGGTTATTTTTCCCCAACTATAGTAGTTATTACTGCAGTTATCCTAGGTTATTATTGGATTAATATAATGTGCAAAGAAAAAAAATCAATCAATAAAAGTTTTGCATTATTTGATATTCTACATTAACTAGTTAAAAATTTTTTGAATGAAATATTGTATACAGTTATAGAATATTTAATACTAGTTTCGGTGGTTTAAAAAATAATAACCAGTTTCTACGAGTATTTTAACTTTTTACCATTGTATTTTGGTGTTTCAGTATTAAGTAAATTATTATTGAAATATAGGTGCTTATTCATCAACTCTCCCATTAAAAGTTTTTAAACCACAGTTGTTTAAAATCTCACGTAAGTAATTACTTTCAGTTAAGTTGATGAACGCAGAAACTAAAAGGAGTATAAGTGATTGAAATTGTATTGCTCAAAGCTATTTGTAACGTTTAAGCACGTATTTTACTCTTTGTTAACATAACCTCGTATATAATTGAACACAATTAATTTGCCAAAAGACAAAAAAAAAAAAAAAAAAAATGTTTCTAAAAATTCAACAATGTAAAATGAAAATTGCATGCTAAGTTTTCGGTGTGCCGTCCTGCGAGAGGTTAGCATTAAAATATAAATGCGTGTAAAAACTTGATTTTTTGGTATTTTTCTACTTTCCTTTATTTTCTTGAACTAAAAAAAATGTGTTTCTAGTAACTTTGGAAAACATATACTCAGTTAAGCATTAAGTTAAGACCCTTGAATGAGGACTAAGGTAGTTGCAGTGCACGGCCGGTTAATTAACTCAGTGCGTAATTGAATCAACCGCTTTAATGAATCAAATCGCCAAAAAAGAACAAATTCCAGCTTTATTGCTATTTTACTGATTCAGCCGCTTTAATGAATCAAATCGCCAAAAAGAACAAATTCCAGGTTTATTGCTATTTTACTGATTCAGCCGCTTTAATGAATCAAATCGGCAAAGAAGAACAAATCCAGTTTTATTGAATTAGCTGTTTTGTTTAATTAGCCACTTTAATAAATTAAAAAACGCTTAGAACAGAGGTGATTCAAATAAGTGGCGGCTACTGCAAAAAAGGACTGTTGTTTTTGCAGTATAATACTGGCAGCCGAGAATCCAATTTAAAACTGTAAAGTGCACAGTAATAAACTGTAGAATTAGCAATTTTGAAGTTTATTACCGTAAAATTAGCAATTTTACAGTTTATTACTGCAAAATTAGTTTTTTTTAGTTCATTACTATAAAACTAACTGTATTATATTGTAAAAGCAACATTCATTTTACAGTGTATATCGTAATGTAATTATAATTATCACAGTGACATTAAATAAGATATTTTATAACATTATGGTTATTATATGATTTATATGTTATCATAACAGCGAAAAAAAAATGCTGTTTTTTTTATTTATGTTTCTTGTAGTCGTTATTTTATCTTGTTCAGTTTAAATAGCTTGCCGAGCAATTACATTTAAGAAATAATTGCGACATGCAATTATTTATATGAGTGGCAGAACCACTTTTAGGGAGAATTTAATGCGTTTATTCATTTATCGGCGTCGGTTGTTTTTAGGCCTTGTAAAGAGCAATAAATGTCTAACTTTCTTTCAGAGTTTTTTTTTTTCTGTGTTTTAAATTGAAAAAAAATTTTTTGTTTCTCTCATTACTGTAAGCTTCATACTTAACTATGAGATGCATGAGTTGTTTTTGTTCCTTTTGGTTAAAAAGAAGAAATGGGTTTCAAGTAAAACAATAAGTTGAAAGGTTTTTAATGGCTAATTACTTTCAACTTTAGAAGTCATTAATTATCGTACAATTTAGAAGCCATTGCAAAAGTAGCCATGTTCAGAAATACTATTTGCTGAAGAGTATAGTATTTATGGAATATAAAAGTTGTTAATGAGTAAAAAAATATTATGTTATTAAATGAGAGATATTATTAAAAAAGAGAGAGAGAGAGAGAGAGAGAAATGTAATATGTTATGTTAAAGGTGAGATAGCGATAGCACATTACAAGCAGAATAAATAATGAGAAAACCTGATTATAAAATTGTACAAGAACAAAATAAAATAAACTGATTAAAACAATATAGCATAGATCAGTTTAATTAAAGAAGTATTTGCATTTTGGTTATTTATTATTATTAAAAAGTGCTTTTTTATTTTATGGAATATTGCATAATTTTAAAGGTGTTATAATTTTAAACCTTTAAATGCTGCATTTAAAGGTTTAAAATTATAACACCTTTACGTGCTGCATTTATGACACATTTTTTTCCCACAAATAACACTAACACCAGAACTTTGCAGTGTAATTAGTCAATTTGGCACTGTTATTGCCAGAGTTCTCGGGCGTTTTTCTTCCAACAAAATGGCTGAGGTTAAAAATAAAAATATTACGTTTTTAGAAACTTGAACGGGCTAAGGACTTTTTTTGAATAGCTCAATTTTGAAAATTTAATAATCATTAGGCCAATACATTTATTTCTAACCTTTTTTATGCATGCAGAAGCAGAAACGTCTCTCTTTTGAGATGAATCACATTAAGGGAGAGAACAAATAAGTGCATGAATACCCAAGTATAGGAAATAAATAAATACCTCTATGCTTTTATTTGTTTTTACTCGAGTAGAGATTTTGGAACTATTCTTAAGCAGGAATTCAAGTGAAACAAGGACGATCGCAACTCACCAATGCAATCACAAATTCTCAAATTTGGATACGTTACAATTGCTACGAGATACGATTCTAATGTAATTCGACTTCTAGTAGCGATTGCAATTTGCGATCGCCTCGAAGCGATTGCAATGGTGTTTCACTTGAATTCCTGCCTTAAAATAAGTAAGCTTTTTGTGACCAACGATAAGCCATCTTGAGCACATATATTAGCTTTCGCAGGCCAATCACGAAGTACTCCTTAGGATGTCCAGTTTACCGATCAGTCACATCTACTGTCTGTTTTCGAACTCGGCTTATGGCAGTCACGGACGCTTCCATTCGAAAAAGGGGTGATAGGTTAAGCAGACGCACTTGCCGGTATTTTCAGTTTTCATTGGCTTCCTACTTCCTGGTTCAATGTTACTTTGTATTTCCTCCCTATTTTGGGAAAATCAGAAGAGACCTCAAGCATGCGCAAATGCGAGGAAGGTCGTACGATAAAAGATTAGACAGTGTATCCACACCGGGAAAGTAGTCCGCGTCAAGCTGAGCAACGGAGCCTTGTGTTTGACTGACTGTGCTTTTTAGCAGCAAATCTTTAAAATATCATCTCCAGATGAGTAATAAAAGGAAAATGGGGAATTAAAATGATTATAAAACCTGTTTGGATTATAGAACCCTGGTTTGAATCCCATATCCATTGTATAGTCTACAATAACCTTATTTGCCTAAAATTTGACAGAGTCCTAAAAACGTTCAATAAGCAAATTGAAGTGGGATGCCAGAACTTACATGAACTATTTGTAAAGACTTTTTTTTTATGTTCCTTTCATTTTTGTTTAGTTCTTATTTTTTTATTTTTACGTTATGTTTCTTTGTTAATTTTTTCTTGTTCAGATTTTAACTACTTGTGTACGTGGCTATCGTTTTTGCTCGTACATGCAACCCGAGCTGTCTTAAATGTATAGATTGATTTTTCAAATAAAGCTATGTACAACAGCAACATAATCTAATTTTAACGTATTAACTAGGGAATGAAGAAAACAATATGACACATTTTTGAGGCACCGTAAAATGGTGTGTATAGGAACAGCGGGGTGATTCGGAACAAAACTTCCTGATCATACAAAGAAATTCGTCATAAATGTACCGTTGTGTATTTTTGGCAGTTAATTTTTTTTAGAAAGGTAATTTTATAAGAAGTAGGAAAAAAATATTTTTGTCATTCTGGCAGCACTATTGGCTGCTGTGCAAGGTTGCAAGCGGGATGCTAAAAAACATCAAGTTTTCATCGTCTTCAAAACTTTGTAAGTACAGACGCCTTTATATTTCAAATCTAGGAATAGTATCTTTTAATTATGCATATATCTGAGCAACAAAGTACCACATTAGAAGAGGCAACATATTTTAATTGTGTCATAAAAATGAAAAATTCTTCATAATGTCATAGGATAAGGATTTGCTGGGTGAATCGGAACACTTTGTTCTGTTGTTCCAATTCAAACTTATTCAAAGGAAACTGTTCGAAGATTTTAACCCCAATTCTTCTAGTCAAGACAAGGACAAGGACTTATTACTGTTTGTCCCTTCTCGTGAGCATCTAGATCTTAGAATGACAGAAAGTTGCAGACTTAAAAAGATTTTTTCTCCCGGAGACTTATTTTTACTTAAAATACATGAGGAAATTCATACAAACTTTATGTAGCAAAAGTCCAGCACACAAACGTTGATGAATAAGTAAGAAAATCTTACAGGACAATCCTCGAAACCCAGAGATTTTAAGAAACTAAAGAAAAGGCAGCATTCATGCCAGAAGATGTTATGAAAAAACCTAAGCCAAGCCACAACTGCTAGTTTTAAGGACAAGTACATATTTGTGGGCGACAGGAATGACTTCAGTTTATGTTAAATCTTTGTATTTCAGTTCAAAAGCATTTCTTAAAATTAGTTTTAATTTTTCACAAGTTTAAATAATTTTGAATTTTGACAAATCTTGAACTCTATTAGTATAGAAAATAAACTTTTATTTGACAGTAACTATCTGTTCTTATTCTTCTCTATCAATACTACTCATGGTTAAATTGAAAAAAAAAAAAAAAAAAAAAACAGGTGTTCCGATTGACTCTTATCAGCGGGGTGAATCGGAACACCTCTAAATTCCTATATACATAAATAATAACTGTTAAAAATGTTTTGTCTTTGCTTGGAATATCAAAAGCAGAGCAAGACCGAAGTTTTTACCCAAAACGTCAAATTAAAACAAATTCTTTTAACTACTTTTTTTTTTACAATCAAAACTCAAAAGTGTTCCGATTCACCCCATTTTACGGTATCACATAGTCAAACTTTATAAAATTGAAATTTGTCAAATTATTTATCCCAAATGAAAATCTACTCCCTTTTTTCTTTAATTGAACTGAACAAGGTGGGCCATTTATAACGCTAAATCAAATGTGTAGTTTATGAGGATATCCGAATTTAGATCTTAATTAAAAAAACATTATTCATTTGATTAAAAAAAACCAACAAACAATCAATTAAACACACATTTTTATTACTCTGTTTTTGTTACAGAATTAGTATCTCATATTGAGAATAAATATGTTTCTGCCGAATACGAATAAAGTTCGGTCAACTGTCATTGAGTTATAGCTAGTAATCTCATATGTTAAAAACAAGAAAAAAGATTTTAGTTAAAAATAGTGTTTTCCTTTGCTTTTCTAGAATTTGAAGACGTACAGTTTTCAGTTATCCGAATCAAACGTTTCAAATGGTAGATTTTCAGATTTCTTTTGCGATACATATTTAAAGTTCATTAGTGGAAAGAAATTTGCATCATAAAACTTTTTTAGGCAAACTTGAATATCTTCTATTTGAAAGTACTGTTATGTTCCGATTTCAGACAAAAACTCAAGTTATGTGTTACATTAGGTAATGAATTAAATATTTGTGTACTTGTAAGACTTTTTAAGTTATTCCAATACAATTCCAGTAAATCCAGCAAACCTTTCAATTGCTGGAGCAAAATCTCTGCAAAAATGCGCATTTGTAAATAAAAGGAATATTACAGTTTGATACTGCATTCTTATAATCTTTCTCAAAGAAAGGAAATTTCTATTGGTAGCTCGCCATGAAAGATGTACTATATAAATTCATTTCTGGTGCTTTTAGATCAAATAAGATGTAGTAAATAAGATTCCACCTATAAATGTCAAGAGAAAAATGTCACGGATACTCTCTAGAAAAACGTTGCTTCTCTGAACAAAAATATTTTATGACCTTGTGCCGTTTGTTGTATCCATGTTTAAGCTCCATTTTATTGAATGTATATTTTGAGTATTAAATGTTCTTCTTCGACTCAAAAGATATTGTAAATATAGAGATAATAAACAGTTTTTTCCTCTGTGTTTTTTGTTTTGATTTTAAATCGAAACCAACTTTTTTACGTATCACCAAACGTAGGAAAAATTTCGTGCAGTCAAGAAAAAATGATGAGTTAGGCTCAAATTATCTATGATAAGAGAAAAATTCGTAATACACATATTGTAGCATAACAAGGAATACCTTGTTCAATGCGCAAAAACATTGCAACACGGCATGTTACACACTTTAATACACATTTGCATGAATATGGAGAGAAAATAGTGACAGTAAAAATCTTACGAATAAATTGCTAGAAGTGGAACCGCAGTAGAAAAAGGTAGAATAACGAATGCCAAGCTAGTTTCTTTCTTTTTAGGAGAATTTTGCTATAAAAGACGGAAAAAAAAAATGTTTACTTTTTTAAGAATGCAAAACAGTTTGCTCCTACTTCTCTAATTAGCGGATGCAACGCTTGAAGCGTCTGGTTTGAAAATTTGGCTTACATATTTTCTAGGTTCTATATTTTTTAACCAATAAGACTTACAGTGGTGACTTGATTGACAAAAAAATGCATCGCTGTCATTATAGCAAAATTAACAACAAGAATAAAATTTTACTGTATCAGAGTAAGAAGAAAGATGAAATATGGTATTAAATTTCACACTGAACGATCAATAAAAACAGTTTCCATGACTTATCGTGATTTCGCCGCATTAATGTGAAGAAAAAATATTGCCTTCAGGAGCTGAGAGGGGCGGGGGCATACGATAGACCTATTAATAAGTTCTTTGTTTGTTCACATCGCAAATGTACAGCTTCTATCACATCGTTTTTCCAGAAAATTACTGATAAAGTCTCCAAAACAAATAAAAACGGAAGCTTTTGATACATTTCAGTATCCTGGGGCAAACAAAGGTAATTAACTTTTTCTCTTACCCAGAGTAAGTGAAATATTACTTTTACACCTCTTTAGCAAACAAAGCTCTTTTATAATAGAAAAGAAAAGGTTAAGTTCTCTGGTACAAATAATCTTTTTTTCAAGTCTAAGAAACGGATCGTTAATCTGCTGCCACAGCTTTTAGACTTTAATTTAGTAGACAAGAGTAGTTCGACAGAGTGTAAGTGTCAGCGCCGTGGTGACAACTTTAGTGATTTATACGATGAATCGCCTATTCCTTTACCTCCCTCAAACATGCCTTTCATGCTTGTAATTTTTCTTAACTTGATAGACTTTCTATCGCCATTTTTACAGTATTTTAATAGATTTTCCTGTAGTTTTTTTTAAAGAAACTTTTTGCAATCAATACTTACAAAGGCAATCCCGGAACTGACGTCTTGAATTTTTTCGCTTTAGAAGCATTATGAGTAAAAATTTAGGGTAGAATAGTTGAGCCATGAATAAATAAACATAAGATGTAAGTAAATATGAGAAAAAGGTAGTTTATTTGGAAAGTGAAAGCAAATATGCCTTTGAATCCTTCACCAAGATGAACTTCATTCATCAACGGCGATAAGACAATTTCTTACTCGTTCATAAATTAAATTTAACAATTCACATTGTTTAATCAAAGTCATTATTCATCTCAAGTTTCTTTTACGTGCTAATTTTTCCTCCTTGCACAGTGAGGAATAGTCGTGTTCACATAATGGCAATTGACAAACTCTCCTAACAGTTATGTTTCAAAGAAGTTCAGTGGTTTTGGCTCGAAAACAAACAGAGATTGCAAATTTTTAATCCAACTTTTTTAGCACTAATAAGCAGGGATACTGCTTATTAGTGTTAAAACTGCTTATTATATTAGTGCTAAAAAACGTTGGATTAAAAATTTGCAGTTTTAATTTGCACTAAGGTAACCATTTTCTTCAAACAGAGATTGTTCCCGTATGGCAAAAAAGAAATTAACGTCCATTCTTTTAGCCACGCGTTGAAGGTTTCACAAAGAGTGATTTTTTATATTAGTATGTCTTAACTGGATATTTTCTTGTTGCTAAATAAATACTAATTGATAAAATATAAGATCAATCGCTTCCTAAGGGGAGAAAGAGCTAAAAATCCTCTAATCTTTGTCTCTAAGCGTTTTAAATGGAACAATGGATTTTTCAGTGTAACTTTTCCAGTACTTCTTTTCTGGAGGAAGATGATTGAATTTTGAACCAAATTTTGTTTGAACCACTGAAGAGTTGTGTATTTGTACAGAGACAAATAAACAACTCACAGATATTCAGATTAGTAGATATAGATGGATTGTAGAATTTTTCTAAGAGTCCTTTAATAATAATTAAAAGAGTATGAGATGGGCTTATTTTAAAAGCATTTACTTTAAAAATCAAATGCTTAAAGCAATTTTAGCTGTGCCTTCGGAAAATTTTTATTGGGCATTGCTTCAGCCACGAGATAAATCAATTATTCTGCTTTTCCTAAAAATAAGGTAAGTTCAGATTGCTGAAAATTTTGAGTTTGCTTAAATTTTCAATATGAGTTCCTTACAAAAACCATTAGACACGTTTTGGTTTTTAATATATTTTGCTTGAAACATTTTTCGTCAAGTTTTGTGATGTTAAAGTCGTAGTTCGTTTTTTTTCTTAAAAAAATACGCCAATCTTTAATAATCCTTTTGCCCTAAGAGTGAACTATGGCACTGAAAATGTTTTGTGTTCTACTAAATCCATGCTGTTAGATCATACATACTTATGGATGATTCTTGGCACAAAAGTCTAATGTCATTCAAAATTATGCGTTTTTTTTCTGTAACTTTTATAGTGGAAATCTTCTTGTAACAACAATAAACCACATTTTACTGTGATTATAGTGTGGTCACTACTAAAAAGGTTAAAAAAGTCACCAAAATTGCGGTTAATCTATAGCAATGAAGAAAAACACTATTTCTTTGGGCTCATTTTTGTAATAAAATACTTTTACTCAACAAATCCTACTCACCAAAATTTTAGTTCTACTCGGAGTAAAAATGGCGGACTGGCAGCTCTTGGAATAATAAAATTGTGTCAAAGTATAAATATCAAGATTTTGATTCATCTATGAGAAACTGAAAAATTGAAGCGTTGCTATTTTGATTACAGAACTTAAAGAAAGGTATGTGAGTTAAAGTTGTTGCAATAAATAAATACCACACCAAACTGAAATTTTGACAATGAAATACAAGAAACGATACACCTATTCATAAAGAAGAGATAAAAAATCAATATTAAGAGCGATGAACCACACACTAATGCCCTTGGTGACTAACATCGCCATAAATTAATTGTCTTCTTTGTTACGGTATCGACAAAGAACAATATTTGCAGAAGACTTTAAGAACGTGTAGAATTTTTTTTTTATTAGCTTGCAATATTTTAACACAAAATTTGCTTGGTTAAGAACTTCTGAATCCCTTTCCATAATTTACTTTTCCTGTTTGTCAGATAATAATTTTAGTTAAATGTTTTTGGATATTTCGCAATTCATCTTTAAATTAATAAAGGTCCCCAATTGATTATTTCGAAATAAGGTTATTGACATGTTTCAATAGTCTCTGTGGTATTAATCATCCCACACTTTCTTTGATTTTATTTATCTTGCAATGTAAATCACAAAAGATTCCAAATTTTTCACTTTCCTTGCCGTTTAAAAAAAAAAGAAATGCTTAGCTGGGCTAAAAATAGCTTTTCTGTTCACGCTAATTTGTTCCACTTAGTACCGAAGTCTAACTGCCACTTTTCTGATCTTATATGTGCAAGGCATAACAGTTTTTCTTTTAGAATGTTCGAGAACATTCTTTTTCAACTGTCATTGTTTTTCTAGCGTGGTAAATTTCAGGAGATTTTTTCAGTTGAGCTTGAGTTTTTGATGTGTGTGGACGCATCAAGTGTTCTTAACACTTGATGCAAAATGTCTCCCATAATATGCGAACATTGCTAATAAAATGGATACTACTTTTTCGTTTATGTTTTGTGCTCGTGCTTCATTTCTAATGGAAGTAAGTCGCAATGGATTACCATGTTGATGTCAGCCCCGAGGAATCATGTGAGTACAAATTTTGCGATATTTTTACACACACACACATCCACCACAACACCACAGTTTATGGCGCCTCGACCAGGATTCGAACCAAAATTGAAATTTTTGGATTCATTAGTTTGAAAAAAAAAATTTTTTTTGAGTGCATTTTTCTGTAATTGCTTTTCATTTTGAAAGACCATCATGGCTCGTAGAAAACAAATATCAGCTGATGGTGGTCAGGCAATACAGAATAACCAAACGGGGAACAAAGTCACAAACACAAATTCAGTTACACGTCAAGCATCATCAAGTAACATGGATTCACAAAACAAAACTCCTTTTTTGCTCAACGTGACTTCATTTTCGGGAGATCCAAGTGAAGTGGAGTATTTCATTGAACAAATTACAGACATTATAAGCATAAATGAATGGGATAACAAAAGAGGAATTCTTTATCTCAAAAGCAAATTGATGGGTGCCGCCTTAAAATATGTTCTTGAAACACATGAGTTGCGTCGTGCAACCGAAGTTAACACAATCACAAATGCTTTTGGCATTCTTTAAGCCCGTTAAACAAAAGTACACAATGAGAGATTTTCATTCCATTAGAAAGGATTCCTCGGAATCGATACTTAATTTGGCACACAGAATTAAACTTATTACTGCTTCTGTTTTTGATGTACAAAATACTGATGTTCTGAATGAAATTCGTCTACAAAAATTTCTTTCTTGCATTGATCGGGATCTTCGTGCTAAAATTCTTGAACTAAAAATAACATCTTTTGATAATGCTGTGAAACATGTCAATACTATGCAGGAACTTATGTACACTGTACAATCCTACGATACTGACAAATTGTCTGAGGAACATGTCAGTACATTGGCAAACAAAATTAAATTGTTATAAGAACAACTGAAGAACAAATTAGTTGAAAACAATGATGTAATTCAAGATAGTGTAAACAAACAAGATAATGAAGTAGAAAACATATATGCTTCAAGTACACGGTACAGAAATACACGAAACATGAGATCAACTTCTAGAAAAATTGTTTGTTATTTTTGTAATCGTGTGGGTCATACTAGACTGAATTGTTTTTTATTTAAGAAAGCTATTGCTTCAAATACTCGATTTCGCAGACAGAATCAAGGTAGAAATTTTTTTACAAATTCCAATTTTTATAATCTTCGAAATGAAAATGCAAATTTTGTACCACTTGGTGATCGTTCTCGTGGAAATTATTTTGCATATGATTCTGATAATTCTAGAAATGATTTTAGGCCTTACAATTTTCGTAATTTTAGTAGACCACAGCATACAGATCATATTTGGCAGGATAATGCACAAAATAAATATGATAACAATGCTCAAAAACATGTTTCGAATTTATTGGACACCTCTTTTGGTCGTCAAAAAGAACATAAAATTAACTATAATGACCAAGGTACACAGTCGTCGCCGAAAAGTCTTTTTGGGGGAACACAAGATAATAATACACAGGAGTGCAATCATTGGATGCCACTGGGTAGTAATAACACAAATGTCATGTATTATCCATGTGTGAAAAATTATGGGTGTCAACCAAGATCTTTATTTTCTGAAAACAACATTCAACCCCAGCAATGTCATGGTTTCGCTGGTAATCCGACTTTGTACACTGATACAATGCTCTCACAAGGAGAAACTGTTCGATATAACAAAAATGTTGAGGTACCTAAACAAAAATCTACTGGAAAAATTGTTTTGTCGAAACATTCCTCAGTACAAACTTCTCCATTAAAATGTAAACAAACTGTTGTTACACTATCACCGGAGGCTCAGGAATTTATTCCGTCTGCTGTGTTGAGTTCGAGTGATAATAGTGATCAAAATTATTTGTCAAATAAGTTACCGCTCATCAAAATTCGAATTGGTACTCAGGATTTAGTATGTCTGTGCGACACTGGTAGCACAATTTCAATTTTGAATCACGCTACTTTTCAGACATTTAAAGATAAAATAAAATATAAATTTTTATCTCGGCAATTGACAATTTCCACTGTTAACTCTCAAGTTGATTTCATATCTTGTGTTGAATTTTCATTCAAAATTGAAAATCAATTTTTCAGACAAAACTTCTTTACAATTAATATGAGAGAGGAATCTTCTTATAAAGCCATTCTAGGTTATGACTTTCTTTGCAAATATAATATGTCCATTCAAACAACTAAAAATGTTTTGATATATGACGGCATACACTTTCCACTTTTGAAAGATGATTCTGAATTATTTGTAAACAATGATACTCATCACGTCTCATCTCAACCAGTAAATAATATGGGTATTGAAGTTGTAAGGGCATGTAACAAAATTTTGTTAGAGCCAGACTCCAATGCATATGTTCAGGTATATGTCGAGGAAGAAATTAAGGAACAGCAATTTGTGTTCGGTTTAAATACCTCTGTTGAAAATTTACATGCTGATGAGCAAATCATCAAAATTGATTTATCCACTCAGAAAATTGAAAACAAAAAGAAAAGAACTAACTTTTATGTTTTTGTTGAAAATAAAACAAAACACAGAATACATGTAAACAAACACCAAAAAATTGGTTCATTGGCATACATTGAGGACATTAGGGAAATTGATGTTCCTAATGAGAATTTTGATGTGAATTTTATTCAGGCAACTCCTGAAGTTCTTGAATTGCGTCGCAAAGAGTTTGATTTGAAAAATTTTGACTTAAGTCATTTGTCAGGAAATGAACTGAAATTGTTTCAGAATTTATTGAAGGAAAACACTGAATGTTTTTCTAACTCGCTTAAGTCAATTGGACATACTGATAGAGTAAATGCTGATTTTAAATTTTTACATGAATACCCGATTAGAACTTTACCTTATCCTGTTCCTTATTATTTACAAGCTGAAGCTCAAAAACAAATTAATGAACTCAAAGAAGCAAATATAATCACACATTCATTATCGGAATGGGGAATTCCGGCGTTGCTCGTGAAGAAGAAACGAACCGATGATTCAGGTGTGCAAAAATATCGTCTAGCCTTAGATCTTAGACTGATTAATTCACTGATAGCTCATTCTTCCTATCCGTTGCAAAGAGTGCAAGATATCATCAATTCTTTGTCGCAATACAAATACTTTACCACGATTGATCTTCATGTGGCATACCACCAGATTAATTTACCAGAACATGTCAGAGATAAGTTCTCGTTTGTTACACCTTTGGGTGCTTACTCGTTTTGTCGTTTGCCATATGGGACACGTACATGCAGTTCAATTTTTCAGCATCTTGCGGACATTATATGTCAAGCTACTGGTAAAACAGCCATAATGGCATTCCAAGACGATTTTGTCATAGCAAGTAATTTCAGAGATGAGATGCTGGACAAGTTAAAAGCATTATTCAAAGTTCTCCATGAATTTAATGTCACCATCAATCCGAAGAAATGCACATGGTTTGTTGAAAACATAGACTATCTAGGATTTAACATTTCCAAAAATAAAATATTGCCCGTAACATCAAACATCCAGAAAATTGTGTCATTTCCCACACCGAAGACAAAACGTCAATTAACAAAATTCATAGGGATTTGTTCCTATTATAGAACTTTAATTCCTTGTTTCTCTGACTTGATACAACCTCTTAATCAGTTGACGCATCCAAAGAGACAATTTATTTGGAATGATGCCATAAACGAAAATTTTCAAAAATTGCAACAAATTTTTTTTTACGAAACCATTCTTATCTCAACCAAACTGGAATGATGACTTCTATGTAAATACTGACGCTAGCAACTTTGCTATTTCGGGTGTGCTTATGAAAAGAGAAATGATTTATTCGTACCTATATCGTACTTTAGCAAAATGCTATTACCGGCTGAAACTAAATATCCTGCAATCAAATTGGAGTTGATGGCCATTGCAAAAACATTACAAGCGTTCAAAAGTTATATTTTCAATCGTCAATTTTACATTTTGTCCGACGCTAAAAGCTTAAAATTCTACAAAAAGAATTCTTCCCCTGCATCCTTAACAACTCGTTGGCTTATGGCAATTAGTGAATTTTCATTTATATTTTTACACATTAAAGGCTGTGACAATTTACTTAGTGATTATTTAAGTAGGACTGATTTTTCAAAAAATACAATTGATATTACATCTAATAAGGAAATTTTATGTGACACTCAAATTAATCCGGTAGTCGACATAACTACTGAAGCTGATCAGACTTTTCCACAAATTATAGAAAAGGAAGCTGATTTTTCATTATCTAATCTGAATTCTAGTACTGTTTTGAACCAATGTATTAATGTATTTAATGTACTTAGTGAAGAAAAAGATGCATTGCTTGAAATAACCAACGCAACTTTCCTAAAAGAACAATTAAAAGATAAAAAATTATCGGGTATCTATAATAACATTCTGAATCGTGTGTCTTCGGAAAAACACAAGAAATTTTGTATTCATCCTCACACTCAACTCTTGATGTATTGCAAAGATAATTTATCAGAAAATGATCAAGAAAATTTGAAAGTTGTTGTACCTGACGCATTAAAGCCAAAAGCTCTTAGCATTGCCCACCACTCTCATTTTGGTATACGAAAAACTTACGATTTTCTTTCTAAAAACCTGTTTTGGGATAGGATGTATGTTGATTGTCTGAATTATTGTGCTAGCTGTACTAAATGCATTGTTGTGAAACCACATCGCTTGAAAAAGGCGCAGTTAATGGAAACTTACTCTCCATATAAATGCGGACAGCTAATTACAATGGATATCGTGGGTGTATTCTCAAATGGAAAGTATATATTAACAATTATAGATGCATTCTCCCGACACTTGGAATTATATGTGTTGAATAACATCACTGCGGCTTCTGTAGCTAGGGCAGTCTTCAAGTACGTCACGATGTTTGGTAGACCTGAACTTGTGTTGACAGATCTTGGTCATCAGTTCAATTGTGAATTATCTGCAAAATTTAATCAGTTATTTAATATACAATTAAGACATACCAGCAGCGCAAACCCACAAGCAAATAGTTTAAGCGAAAGGGTGAATTTAAGTTTAAAAAACTCCATAAATGCATTACTAGCTGCAGGACTAGATTTTGATTATGCGGTGGATGTTCATAAAGCATGTTATAACGCCTCAACTCACTCAACCATAGAATTTTCGCCAAACCTTATTCACTTTGGAAGAGAACTTTCTCTAATAACTGATGTTGTTAATTTCGACATTAACCCTTCTCTAGATTCAGCTTTTGAATTACACAAAATTTTGGAGCAAATGCAGTTTGTTTATCGGAGAGTTTATGAAAATTCTGTTGGCAAGAAATTAGCACACAATGAAAAACATAATTTAAATTGCAGACCACATAATATTAAGCCAGGGGATATTGTTTAATCTACGCTCAAAAAATAAATTCAAACCATCAGTAAGTGGTCCATTTTTTTTGCAAGAAACAAATATCTCAAGTATTAGTATTGATACAAACTCTAAATAATAAGTTCGCTCCAGTCACCAAGGTGCATGTAAATCGACTTGTAAAAATACAAAGAAGAAGACAAGAACTGGTTCAAAATGTTCCAGTTAGTATGGAAAATTCAGTACCAAGTCCATCTGTTGAAAATGGGATTCCATCAACACCAACTGAAAATCTTAGAATTCCAAATAATAATAATGAGTCATCGGAAATACAATTAAATCCTCCGGAAGTCTCTGAAGTAGTTCAGAATGATCAACAGAAGTATTTGTTGAACAGTAAACCTAGATCGCCCTACCAGCTCAGACAGAGAAAAAATTGAACTATGCCTATCTATCTCCCATCAGTTCTTCAAAAAAAAAAAAAAAAAATTTTTTTTTTTTTTTTTTTTATGACTTCATGCAGTTTTATTAGTTTTTTTAGTTTGAATCTTCAGAGAGCCTGTTGTCTGATGGAGTTTGAGGTCACCGCATTCTGTCAGTGACTTGTTGGAGGACTCTACAGTACTCTTGCGTTCCTGTTTTGCTCATCGAGGTTGGCGCACCTCTAGTGCTTTAGGTGTCCGATGGAGCTTGTCTGATGTGATTTCATGGATGACATGGACGGATGTCTTTCTAATGTGTTTTCGGGTTAGGGCCCTCTGCTAAACCCGTCTCCTTGTCCTATCCTGATGTCCTGCTTTTCTACTGAAGGATGATTAACTTATGTTTATATTTCCTGGCTATCCACTCGGATGATGTGGAGCATTCTTCAATGCAGTGTTTTTTTGTTCAGATTAAAAATTGATAACTTGGACTTTAGATACCCATCATAATAGACTGAACACTTTTTTTCTAACAAATGAATCGTCTGTTTTTCATCTAGTCAAAATAGAAAATGTTTTGTTTAGGTTCTTTTTTGCTGTTCTTTTCTGATATTCAAATCTTTGAAAATTGTTGGGATGATATTTCAGGTATGGTACTTATAAAAAGTTACTTCAGTTGTGGAGATACTGAATATTGAAATGTAGAGAAATTTGGTATGAAAGTAATGTACTGTATATACTTGTAAATTTTATTTGAGTATTTTGCCAGCTTTGTTTGCTATTTTAAAAAAATGAATGAGTGCTGAGTTTGTTTGTGTGAAAAACTCCTTTTTGGTGCTCCTTGTAAGGCTTCGCCCATGTGGAAATCCTGTGATCACAGTATAGTTTTGTTGCTTTTCCCCATTTTTGATTTTTTTTATATAAAGGTACATTCATTTTGGATATCAAAAATTTATAGTGCACTAAATACCCTTATTTCGACTTCAAAACTATCTTCTAATTTGGCAAATATTTTTTTTCTTATAAAAATGATACTTTTCTTTGTACCTTGTCAAAATTTGACTTGCTTGGAGTACTGTTTGAGTTCATGGAATGATTGGTATAGTCTTGATTAAGTGATAAGTCACTACATGGCAAACTTTTTTTACTGTTTGTTCTTATAGCATTTTTAAAATAGTTCATATGTCTATGAAAATGAATATGCTTGAGAAACATGTTTGTTTAGATTTTTACTGGCCAGATTTTTTTTTAAAGAGTCATTTTATGAAGTTTTGCATGCAAGTGTGTATATATGAAAACGAGTTCCTAAATTAGAGGATTACTAGTACTGTAAATTTTTGGTTTGATCATGATCATTTTGTAAACAGGCATTATATGTATTGAAAATATTTCTGCGAAAATTTTCGTCATTTGAGTGAAAAATTGATTTGACTTGAAAGTGATTAATTTGTGGCACAAATTTGTTTATACTTGCTTCAGTTAAGCCATACTTGGAAAATTGAATGATGGATTTTGAGAAATGAAAATTTAGGCGCCAAATTTACATTTTGTAAGGATTGATATTGTATGCCAGCATGTGAATAATCCATCTTGCACAATTATTTTTAAAAAAAGAGAAGGAAGTTCTCGTGGAATTTTTTTTGGAATTGGTACATGATTTGTCGTGGATTTTATGGACATTGCACACTTGGAGATCATGTAAAATGTTTTTTGAATTTGCCAGCCTTTGCACATTTCATTTGTTTTTGTAAATAGTCAAGCCTTTCTTTAGTTACTGTCAGCAAGAGTGGCTGAAGGGGTTTTTTTCTTAGTTCTGTTTAAAGGGGGAATGTGGTATTAATCATCCCACACTTTCTTTGATTTTATTTATCTTGCAATGCAAATCACAAAAGATTCCAAATTATTCACTTTCCTTGCCGTTTAAAAAAAAGAAATGCTTGGCTGGGCTAAAAATAGCTTTTCTGTTCACGCTAATTTGTTCCACTTAGTACCGAAGTCTAACTGCCACTTTTCTGATCTTATATGTGCAAGGCATAACGGTTTTTCTTTTGGAATGTTCGAGAACATTCTTTTTCAACTGTCATTGTTTTTCTAGCGTGGTAAATTTCTGGAGATTTGTTCAGTTGAGCTTGAGTTTTTGATGTGTGTGGACGCATCAAGTGTTCTTAACACTTGATGCAAAATGTCTCCCATAATGTGCGAACATTGGTAATAAAATGGATATTACTTTTTCGATTATGTTTTGTGCTCGTGCTTCATTTCTAATGGAAGTAAGTCGCAATGGATTACTATGTTGATGTCAGCCCCGAGGAATCATGTGAGTACAAATTTTGCGATATTTTTACACACACATCCACCACAACACCACAGTCTCATATAAAAATTCTTAACTCATACGGTTGCTTCAGTTCTCATAAGAACCTTATTACTCCTTTTAAAATGCCGTTAACAGCAAATTTTATAATATAGTAAAGTCAGTTGCACACCATTTTTGCTTTTTTTCTACAAATTGTAGTAGTTTCTTCGAACAAATTTAGAGGACACACATTTTTTCTTTCCTCCTAAAATTTTTTTTAGACAAATAGATTCCATCCGACACGGAGATACAGTTTCAATACCACTAAGCTAAAATGCGAAACTTGCAATATATATATAATATATATATATATATAAAAGATTACTTTTGTATGCGTATGTCCGGGATAAACTTCAAAACTACTAAACCGATTTTAACCATTTTTTCACCGTAGATAGCTGCAGTAACAGGGAGCAGGATAAGCTATAATTTATTTCTAAAAAGCTTAGTTTAAAAAAGTTATTATGGAAAATAGTAAATTTCATATAGTTTCCCCATTAAATGATTAAATTTTCAGTTCATTGTTGCGAAAATTTCTTGCCTGGTAACAACAATATTAATGGTGATCATAATGAAAATGTGAACCAAGGCTTCTCTGGAGTAAGTATGAAATTTATTGCTTTTTTAGGATTTTTCCTGCAACGCCTGAAGAACAACATCCGCCTTGCTATCACCAACATCCCAGTCGATATGCTCGAAAGAGTGCAACAAAACTTCAAATCTAGGGTAGATGAGTGCATCATTAACAGGGGCTGCCATTCTTCCCGATGTAGTTTTCAAATCTAACTAATATAAAAATTCAGAATGGGTAACATATCTTATTAAAAGTAGTAAACTGATACATACTTTTCCCTTAGTCGCCTTTTCACGTCTGCAAGTTTCTCCGCCGCACCCTGTACCAAGTTTATAACATTTCCGATTTACCTAAGCATTATTTGTAGCTTGCATTTGTATTTAAGGTGTGTAATACAGTTTTTTGTTTGTCCAGACAGAAAAAAATTGCCATTGTTTACAGAAGTAGCTATATTGTGTATATAGATATGCACTTTAATGTTGAAAAATTCATGAACGAATGACACTAAAACACCATACCCGGCAGAAACCCGTGCAGGGTCGGGTACCCGGCTAGTAAATAACTAAATAAAATCATCCATTATTGCCTCTTCAATCACCCTACATAATATATTTCATTATCGCTTGGCGGCATTTTGGTTATTTGTTATTTCTTTCGGTTTTGGCTAAAAATAAAAAGACACCCGCATCAATTAGTTCATTTCGGTTAGCTGAAAATCTATCCATCAATTGGATAAATAAATGCTTCTTAATTGAAATACCTTCAATGAAAGCACATTGTCATGCATAACAGCAGCAGCAAATTGCTTTCTTCCACTAAGTGCAGGTTATTTAATCTAAAGCAATTAAGTAGCTGTCGTTTTTAACCTCTGATATTTTTTTCTTCTCCTAAAGAGACGGCCCTTCGAAAAATAAAAAATTCTCTGTAATTAATTCTGTAAGTCATGTACATATACAGAAAAAAATTCCAAGGTAAATTTAATTAAACTATTTTAAAAGCAAACTTATAGAGCAGGGTTGGCCTAACTCTTTGAGAAGAGTGCCAATGTTTAAATAGTGGCACGCAGAATTTTTTTCTCTAATTTTTTCAACATGCTAAATAATATGAAAAAAGGTGAAAAAAAAATGTTTTTATTTTTAACTAGAGTTACCCGCCACGACTTTGCCCGTGGTAAATTTAAAGGGTTTTTACTGCTGTCGCTGTATCCATATTACACGAATTTAAAAAAAAAACTAAGTACAGTAAGAAAATGAAATTTAAGCGCAATTTTACCAGTTTTTTGAAAAAAGAAATATCTGCCTTGTATTAACAAAATCGTAATGTTTAAGGTCTAAAAGTGCGTAGACAAAAACTTCTTCTTGGCGAGATTTACGATGCTTAACATGGGATGCAACAATGGTTATGCGCAGCTTAACCATTGAACGCTCTTGCTCCAGAAAATCATACACAACCAACCATGCTTAACAGAGACTGTACTTTTTTTAGTTAGTTATTTTCAATTTAAACTAAATTCAAGTATTAGTTAAAGGCCTTTTTTATTTACTTGACGATTATTTTTAATTGTAGTTAGGATTTATTTTTACTTTTTGCAGAGCATTTAGAAAAATAATTGTGAAGTCGAACGTGCCACATAGGCAAGAAATTTACCATCATTGTTTTCATTTTGGCAGAATTTAATATCTTATCATTATTTAACCCCAAGAAATCTGCAACTGATTTCACTTCAATTACAAAAAATACTCCTTTGGAGTATGGAACCTATTTCAAATGCCTAAATAACTGGTCCGTAATCTTTTCTGTCGTCATCAGAGAAATCAACGTTATTAAAAAGCTCTACCTTCTTCATCAACAGCATGGCTAATTTTACTTGAGTTTTTACTTAATTTTACTTTTCTTCCGGAAGCTGTCATATTTGGCAGCTTCCGGAATTGAAACAGCAAAACTGCTGTTTCAATTTTCGCGAATCATTCGCCACATTTCGCTCTATTCATCGGCGGTCGGTAATATTCCATATTTTCTGTTTCTTTGAAGTAAACTTGCGACTGCGCCATGTTATGTTTTCATAAAAATACCGTAAGGAATATTAAGTAACGACATTTCAGGCATTAATTTTATTTAAGCTTAATTCAACATCATCCATGATAACCAACTAATAATGCATTTGAATATTATCAATTATCACGTTCTTATCGCACATCTTGTTCGTAAGATTTGACTCTTACTATTTCCATTCGTAAATACAATGTGAAACAGAGTTCGAAAACAGGCAGTAATAAGTTTTTAATCACCTAATTTTAATTAAATTTTAGGAAATCTAGAGTGAATTAAAAAATTTCGGCTACGTTTTACACATTATCAGTATGCGGGCTAATTTTGTACCAATTTTCATAATCGTACGTTACGTAAATTTTCCAGGAGAGCGTTTGACACTCGACTCTTCAAACTTTGATTTTATTAAATAGATTTTAAATTTCAAATGGGCTAATTATGTGATTTTTCCTTAAATAGCACATCCTTTCTGGTAGTCTAAGTAGTGGAGAAGTTCGGTACAGGAAAGGCTCGTCGATTTAAAACGCTTAACAAATACGAGCTAGAGCTTGTATTTTGTTTAAACATCCAATACTGATAGTCTAAGATCTGACAGGTTGACCTCCCCTCATCGACTTTCCTAATAAGTTATTCATAAAAATGTAGATTAAAATATTCCTAACACGATGACATATGGCTGTCTAAACAAAAGTGATCCAATTATAGTGTTGTCGCGATTTGAAGTTCCAGCAATTGAGTAGAACTGTAGTTTTTATGCATGCATGTTTAAATTTTGTAGGAATTGGCAGTTTTTCTGCAGTATTCTGAAAAGTAGAAGCAGACATAAATTTCTCACAAATGACGCATATTCGGTTCAAAGCTTGACATCTTTACAAGAAAATGATTACGTGAGTATGAAAGTATGTAGCTTGCAGAATTACGTTCTTTTAAAAAATTCTGCAAGAGAATTGCAGAAATTTTGCTGCTTTTTGCTAATTTTTAATAGCTCAAAAAATGTTAACTTTAGCGTCTATAGGGAAATTAAAGGTAAATAGAAATCCTGACCTAAAAGCTGGGTTTATTTCAGACAACTTTTATTGAAAAAAGCTTTTAATGAAGAGCAAGTACAAAAATAAATCTTATTAAAGAGTATTTTTAAAGCAATTTAAAAGCTTTTAATCTTAGCTTCTAGGAAAGAAATTCAAACCTTTTAATTCAAAAAACCAACAACCCTAAATATTTTTCTAAAGAATAAAAAAATTGAAGAATATTCCAAGTTCTGAACGTTTTCTTAGTTTTCTGTTACAAGAAATGGAAAAAAAAAATAATTGTAAACATTCAAATGCAGTTTCTTGTACACTCAACATTGGTGGAAATTGGAGCTGAAAGGATTAGAAAAAAATTGGGAGTACAAATTAAAAATGATAAGAATGAATACTAATTAGTTTTTGGCACCAATTCCGCAAGAGGGTTAAACAATCAAAATATGCAAGCACGCCATTTTAATGTCAATATTCATCTTTTCGAATAATTAAGAACATACATTTTGCACTTTTAGCAGTTCAACTTCTCATGTAAACAACGAGATTATGAGACAATATTTTAATCCATTAATGTTAACTTTGAAGTTAAGCTGGATTAACTCATCGTTGTAATCTGAGTTCTTTAAAATGAAATAACGTGTTCAGTAGCACTTCCTGGGAGCGTTATTTGATAAATCTGATGTACGTATGAATGTTGATCTTTTTTTGAGATTAATTAATTTTTTGGTAAAAGATTATATGCATTCTGATTAGGAAAAATTATTTAATTACTGGAACCAAATAAATTAAAAGTATTCATTATTATAAGAGATGGCGAGAAACGGGGTTTGGCCAAAGAGGCTTATATCGAATTTTAACATAGAACGTGTAATAAAAGTTAAGTTTTTCAGAGTTTTCTTTTCTTCTTTAACAGGGCTACAGCCCAGATAAAGTACGGATCGAGATAAAATTTCGCACACACATTACTTATGCACCAAGGGAGTGCCTTCTGCAAGAGCGGATTTAGAACTGTTTCAAGGGGGAGGCACTTGATGTTTCTTACTTATTTTTTACAATGCATACTGGTTTACAAATTTCGATCTTAAAGGATTCAGACTTCCATTCTGAAACATTTCTGGAGGAAAGCCTTAAACTTTCTTCTCTATACTTCATTAAAACTCGTATAAAGTAGCATTTTTTGAATTTCAATTTTGAAAAATTACCGGGGAAGGGTCCCCCAAGATGAGGAATGATCGCCTCCCATCACCTATCCCTTGTATCCGTCCCTGGCCTCCTGTGCCACTAGATTACACCCTTTGACCCTTGTTCTTACTCTCCGTGTCTTCGCCCTCCTGCGATCTGTGGTGATGATTTTTTGTCCACTAATTCTCGTGAGAGGGGAAGGGGGCACTGAGGACGTATACTGATATTAAGCCCCCGAGACCATAGGGTGGAGGAGTATTTAAAGTTTAAAAATTATTTTTTTTCTGATTTTACTGTTTTTACCAATTTAAAATGTTGAACACAATTCAGAGTCAGACTGCAATGCATGAAAATGAGTTCCAAATGCTCCAAAGTGCCATAAAAAACATTTTTAAAGAGCTATAATAAAATTGCGCAAAAATGAACTAATCCATCTTTAGGCATAAGTTACCCCTCTCGACTTATAATTCACGGGACAATATATAAACATTATAAGCGCTCTGATTGTAAACTCATGTTTGTGAAAATTGCAACACAATGAAAGTATCGTTATAATTGAATGAAATTAAATACACAGCTGAGTGATAGGGGTACAAAAAATGATTAAACTTAGAAAGCCAACAAACAATCAGAAAAAGATTAAAATTAGTATTTTGTGTAGTCACCACGCGCTGCAATAAGTGCTGCTACGCGACGTGGCATAGAGTCAAACAAATTTTTAATGTCTGCCTGATCAAGAGCATTCTATACTGCAAATTATAATTTCAACGTTCATGAGGCACTAATACGCAGGGATACTGCAGACACGTGTTTTGGCGTTACAAGGAACGCCTTTTTCAGTGCGAAAAATTGGGAGCTTATGGATGCACAGACATCTGACAAAAGCAACGGGAACAGAAACGAACAGCTTAAAAAGCAAACAAAGTTGTATTCGTACCCAAAGTTCGTCTGTAGAAGCAACAAGACGAGGATCACAGACGAGAGGCCGACCAACGAAATCCCAGACATGTTCAATCGGCGACATATCCGGGGAATACGCTACCTGCGAAGAAGCTGTACCTGCTGCGATGCAAGGAAGGATTGAACAGCCCTAGCGACACGAGGGCGAGCATTATCCTCCGCAAATACAGTGCCAGGCAAGCCTTGAAGGAAGGGGACAGCTTGGGGCTTTAGAACTTCACTGATGTACCGGTTGATGTTCAGGTTAACCACAATTCGTAGCAATTGAGATCGTCCGTGATATGATATGGCACCCCAAATTATGACTCCAGGTGTTCGTCCACTGTGATGTTCGATAATGCGCTCTGGAAGGTGGCGTTCACCGGCATAGCTTCGGACACGAATGCGGCCACCATGGTACCACAAATGAAAGAAGGGATTCGTCAGAAAACACAACATACTGCCAATTAGCACGCCAGTCCTTATGCTGATTGACCCATTGTAGCCGCAGGCGGCGATAGTTTAGCGTGAGAGGGATCCTGCATAAAGGAGTCCTTGAGCGCAGTCCACGCTGCAGCAGACGTCTACGAATTGATGAAGCACACAATGAAACACCTGTAGCTGTTGACCACTGTGCTGCCAGTTGTCCAGAAGAAGCTGTACGGTCCGTCAGCACCATGCGGATCAGGTGTCTATCATCGCTCGCTGACGTCACATTTCGGGGTCCACTCCCGGATTTCCGAGTTTTCCGACACTCGTCCGACCACTGCTTCCAAACATGCATCACTGTGCTGCTGTTACGTTGCACACAAGCGACTACTTCACGATAAGACAATCCAGCTTCACGAAGGCCGATGATCCTCCCCCGTTCAAACTCCGTAAGTTGTTGAAACCTCGCTCTTTTTCGTCGAAGAGGCATAAGCAACGTCTGATCTAACGTTTATCACAAGCAGATAACAGCCTATAACCATACACGTCTTGCTTCAGCCGTCTATTTATTCGGATAAATCCGGCGTTCAGAGGGCGCTGCTCAGCGTACGCATGCGCTACGCGTCTAAAATTCTAATCATTTGCATATAATACCCTACTTTGCATTTGCTGAAAATGCCAGCCTCTTCGCGTAAGTCTTTCATGGTGTTGCAATTTTCACAAACGTGAGTTTACAAATTATATTATGCGTACAAAATGTAAGTAACTATTGTTTTTAAGGTCAGTTATTTTTTACTTAAATTTGTTCAGTCAATCTAATTTTTAATCAATTTTACCTTTTTTTAACTATCACACTTTGTTGCATGTTTGCTCGGGTGGGGCTCGAGTTTGTATAAACCGATTTTAAATTAATTTCCCAGTAAGCTACATAGAGATTTGAAAATTTGATTTTCTTTTAGATTTGGAGAGATAAATATGAAAGAAAATGAGCTTCAAATGTTTCTAAGCATTTTAAATAAAAAAAGCTCTGTCCTGTAAGAAGGGAATACCTACATTGTCTGTCATTTCATATTCTGTGCACTTAAATCCCCGTAAAAAATCCATCTCAGATGATGTTGGTTCAAACAATGTGTAATAATTAGAATTCTTATAATAGTTGCATTACAAAATAGTGCATTGAACAATTTTCTTCAACATTTTTATGCAGCAAAATAAGCGTCACCTCTTTTAAAACTGCTTTCTTTTTCACTTTATTTGGTGACGTAAATTTCTTTTGAGAAGCATAGCACGGTGAACACTTTAACCGAGAAGAACCAAGTCATGCTCAAAAACTAATTCAGAAAGATCCGAGTTCAAGGATATTTATAAACCATATAAAAAAAAAGAAAGAATAAAAAACAGGCAAAGGAAAGATATTAATGCATAAAGATGTGATATCTCCTCAAAATACCCCTGTTAATAAGAACTTCCCCGCCAAGAAAAAAGAACTTCTTCATCCTAGATCAGAGAGCTCTCAACCTTGAAAAGTTACGATATCTAATTTGTGTCCGCTTAGTATCTGCCAAACTACCAGCCTCCCTGTTTCCTTCTTTCATCACACCTACTTCCGCTAAAATTTACCCCCATCACCTACTCCTCCTCCCTTACCTCCATCACCTTAAATTCGGCCCAATAAATATTTTTTTTTCCGAAAGCAAATTTGATTTTACCTGTATCACTTAGATTTATTTGCTATTGTTTTATTCTGTTTATGATAGCTAAAGTTGAAAATATGCTTAAGAGAAAATATTCAGAGAATTTAAAAAAAGAAAAAAAAAAGAGGGATAGCTTACTGAAATATCGGGTGTTGTTATAGTTTTAATAATTATTTATGTATTAAAAGGAAAAGAACACGAATAACTAATTTTTACCGTAAAAACATTTTTTAAAAATATTTAATTAAAATGCTGTCATTTTCATATGCACGATCTAATTTAATAATTGCTCCATGTTTAAAAATTTTTTGCCTTAACTATTGCACGATAGTTTCGGTTTCCTTGTTGCTTTAAAATGTAAGCAAAAAAAAAAAAAAATAAATAAATAAATAAAATAAAATAAAATTAAAAGAAAAGAAAATACATAAAATTAACGATGGAATTACGAAAAGCAACACTAGCAAATTTTAAAAAAACTACGACATAATCTTGAAATTTCTAAAAGGAGAGTTGAATCCCAATTTTTTTGTAGATCGACTTGTAGCACTTAGAAAGTTTGTAACTTTTTGGGTTAGTTATGATGGTTAAATTGCCTTACAAAATATTATTTTTTACAATCTCGTATATATTTCTTCAATACTGAAAGATCTATTCCCATAAGATTTTTTAAAAAAGTATTTTCTCTTACTAAACTGAGATGATCATCTTCCTGCTGCAATATTGAAAAGTACTGTCCATATTTTTCAAGAGCTTTCAAAAGCAACTTTTCGGAAATATTTTTCTCGAATCATTATTATGAAGATTTAGAAATACAACCGGAAAAGTTCTTCCATCAATTGCCTTACTCAAGTAGTAAAACAGATGAAGCACCGATAAAAGTAGCATATCGAAAATTTTTCATTCCAGATTATATTCTTTATATTTTCTCCCTATCGAATATATCAATAACTTACAGTCCGTCATTTTAAGCATTTTCAAATAAAATATCTAGAAGGAAAAAACTATCTTGTATTGTGAGGCAACGTTTCTGTAGAAATCCTTTGCGCTTTTGTAATGCTTAGAAAAACTAAGCTGAGAAGAATTTAAATATTGTACAAAATTTGTTACCGGCCACCTTGTCAAGTGGTCACAGAAGTCTGACAAGATTGGGGAGACTCCGGGTTCGAATTTCGACCAGGGTATGAATGTACTTTCTCTCACCTGTCCTTGTCTGTTCTTTGTGTAACTGTCCTGTTGTTATGTGAATGGTTGCCTACCCTATGAACGGGTCTATGGCATGCGTGTACTGTGGAAGTCGGAATTTACACTAAATTACAGTATAGTTGGAAAAGTGAAGCAGTACACCCCTTCTATCGGTCCAGCTAGAACAAGACAACAATAGCGCAATTTGTAATAGACACGCATATTCTGTTTCCCTTAAAATCTACTTCTAAATGTATATCAATCCCAACAAGCAGACAGCAAGTTTAGCTCAGTTTTCCATTTTTCTTCTTCTAAAAAAGATCCATAACGTCCCTGATTGTACAACGCAGAACATGTCAAGTTAAAGTTACAGTGACGTCACAGCGAGTCTCAGTGGTCACAAGTCACAAAGTGACGTAAATGTGAAAATACAATTAGATTTAAAACTTTATAAAAAAGAAAGCTGGTATTGACCCACACTACTTCCTTTTACGTCTATTTAATGACTTCCTTTTATGACTATTTGTACGGACATCATTCATTTTTACGAAATGACTTTTCATTGGTCACCCAATTTCTCTTTCTCTGTGAAGAACAAAATATATATTTTAATCTTTCTTTAAAGTAAATAAAGTAAGAATATGAAAACAAACCTAAACTGCAGTAATACTTAGTTATTTAAAAATCTTATTAGTTTTTATGCATTTATACGCACCAACGTCAAAGCAAAACTTTGTATATTCGCACTTGCATTTGCATATTATCCAAGCTCTATTTATTTCTTATGAAACTGTGATATTTAAGGATATAGAGGCCTTAGTGTACGAGATAAGTAATATTGCGTAAGTTTGCTGCATACATAAATAGCTCAAGCCCATGTATCATCTCTTGGTACAGTGTCTGATAATCTCTATTTTCCAAAATTCCAAATTTAAAGAAACATAACATGGGAAAAATATGATATTATACGGCACTATTGTGTAAAGACCTCTTTTAACTGTTTGGGGAATTATAGGATTTCCTTATTTATACATTTTTATGACATTTTAGTTAAACCCTTTCTTGTTTGGTGCTCTGTAGAAAACTCCAAACAACTGATGTCTTTATTAAACTAGGTAAGGATCATGGTGTTGGAATCACAGAGCTGTGTTAATAACAATTGAGATAATATTAGCTCAGAGCAATTGTCACTCGAAGTGAACGTATTGAATCAATTGGAATGTCAAGAATGTGCTTTGTTCCTTGAAAGTTCATTTTGTTAATAAATGTACATAAATTGCGAATCTATTGTCTTACCTGAATCTTTTAGTATCTGTTTCGTGAATAAATTAGCTTGACGCATTCTTGGAATTTTATAGTTACATCGAAATGGAACTGATGACTGTATTGTTTCAACGTTTTTATTAATTATTCATGCATCTAGGAAACTTTGTGAAAATATCTTTAGTGTTGCAAAGTTAGCTGTTATTTTAAAACGTCTTTAAAAAACGCATAGATTGTGACATTTTGACTTCTGTAGTATTGAGCAGAATCCTGCTGCCCTTATAAATGAAAAAAATGTCTGGTGGACTGCCAACTGTAATTGCGGAATGAATTGTTATTTTCATTTGTTGAAGAACTGGTTTAGTTAAGAATTCTAATATCTTTAAATGAGCAATTCGGCGCGTTCAAAAAGTAAGGGCCGTTTGCTTGTATTTAAATAATGGCGCTTCGAAACACAATTTTACTACTGCTGAGCCATTAACTGACTCATTGTGAAGTTACAGCGTCATTTATTTCATTTCTGAAGTCGTATTGTCGTCCGTGAATGCAAAGAACAATGGCCACGAAAATCGTTGATCCCGCCAACTGTGAATTGCGTTCTGTGATTCGTCGACTAATTAAGGTGTGCGATCCAAAACAAACGCCGTGGGAAATCGTCATCAGGCATAATCTTCCTCCCCGATAACGCGCATCCTCACACTGCTGTTAAAACCAAGGAGAAAATTTAAGATTTTCGTAGAGAACTTTTTTACCATCCACCTACAGTACCGATCTTGCACCTAGCGACTACTTCCTCTTACATTTTAAACAGCGGCTCGGTAGACAACGTTTTGAAACCGAAGAGGGACTCAAAAACGCTTGTCAACTAGTTCAACTCTCAGGCGGCAAGTTTGTTTCTACGCAGAGGGGTTAAAGAAGCTGATGCAGCGGTACGAAAAATGCTTAGAAGTGAACGGCGATTATGTTGATCAGTAAAGTAAGTTTGTACCTAACTAAATATGACATTATTTCTTTTTCTTATGAGTATATTTTTTTCTGTAACCAAATGGCCCAAACTTTTTGAATGCGCATCGTACATATTTCGGATCTCAAAAACGGCTGTAACGATTTTGATAAAATTTTGTATTTACATAAAGTTTTGGTTTTTGAGTTCATTTACATCGGCGTTTTTTCTGTAAAAACGCGAGTTTTCACAAAAAACCCCGTTTTTGTGCCTTGCATTAAAAGTTTGAGAAGCTTTTCTTTCGCCATTTTTTTATGATTACTTTAATTGTTACTGTATCACAGCAACTTCGTTTTGTTATAACAATGGTTTTCATATTTAATCACCTCAGCTTAAATTTAAATTATTATGGTATTTGGCAAACGAGTTTTGGCAACACGTTAGAGTTGTTATTGTTTTTGAAATGTTAAAGAGATCGATCAAAATAAAGTTGACCTTGGTCTGGTTCAAAAAGAGCAAAGCTCTCTTCAGGGCCCCATCCCAGTCAAACCACGAGTTGTGGTATGTAGGGGGTCCCTGGAGTGTGATATGAGGTCAGTGGCGCCGACTCCATGGGGCTTGGGGGGGCTCGAGCCCCCTCAATAAAAATTTTGGGGTTACGGAGCCTCCCCCCCCCCAATAATTAAAGAGATTTTTTTAAATTATTATGCTTGGTAAAATCACAAAACTATGTTTTCCTTGTTTGACGATAGTTACTTTGTAAAATACATTCTGTAATGAGCTAAAACAAGTAACTAATACTGTAGAAAGCAGAATAACTGAAAACGAGTGGTGTGAATCATGATAGTGTTTGCGCAAATTGTCGAGTAAAGTCTGGCGCCGGCAGGCAGACTATGATTGTGGCGATATCAAAAAGGTTGAGGCAGGAGCCCCTGGAATCCTCGTGTAGCGTCGCTTTGAGGCTTCGAGACATTACACGAAGCCATGTCTAAAGTCCACGGCGCTGGCGCAGCCATTCTAAGTACAATGTTTCGTTCATTGCATGCAGCAGACGTATTTAGTATTCCGACTTAATCGTTGCAATGGATAAATTTGTTATGTAAAGGCCCCGTTTGGAAGTTGATGATACTGCGAATCAAAATCCGGCCATTATTGTGTCGTCAATTGCTTCGTCGTCTTCAGGTGAGAACTTTTCACAGCTTGAACCTGAGCAATCCGGGAAGGGAAGATCATTTCAGGAGTCCTGGTTGATCAAATATTCTTGGATAGAATATGAAGCACCTTCCGAAAAAGTTTTTTGCAAAACCTGCAAAGAGGCAGATGCTAAAAGTCTATTACAATTTTCTTCAAAAAAAAAGATGCATTTATTTCTGTAGGATTTTCTAACTGGAAAAAGGCTTTAGATAAATTCCGTCGTCATGAAAATAAGCTTACGCATGAAGAAGGTGTTTTGAAACTAAATTCTATTTCTAACCAAAGTGTGGCCTCCCAATTGAATGAACAGTTAAATAGTGATATGAAGAAAGGCCGTTTAGTTCTTGAGACAATTTTTACTTCTATGCCGACAAGGACTAGCAATTAGAGGGCACGAATATGTAAACTCAAATTTTTTTCAATTGCTGAAACTCCGAAAGAATGACGTACCTGACTTAAAAGATTGGTTAGGGCGTTCAGGGTATAAGTGGACGTCCCATGATATTTAAAATGAGATCATTGATCTACTGGGAAAGTCTGTGTTGAGAAAGGTATTGGCTTCAATCAAGAAGACTGAACATTTTTCGATTATGGTTGACGAAACAAGTGATTCTTCGATTCACGAACAAGTGTCATTTTGTATTCGTACAGTCGATGATTCCGTAATCATCAACGAAGACTTTATTGGTTTATACGAGACCCCCAACACTGAATCACAAACTCTGTTTAGTATTTTAAAAGACATTTTTGCTCGTCTTGATTTGTCAATGAATAACTTAAGAGGACAGTGCTATAATGGTGCCGCGAATATGAGAGGTAAATTCAAAGGATTACAAAAGTTAGTTTTGGATATACAACCGAAAGCCCGTTATGTGCACTGCACTGCTCACAGTTTAACTTGGCAGTTGTGGACAGTCTTCGCCATCTTACGTCTATGAGGGATATTATGGCTTTAGCCAAGAACTTAATAAACACCAAGAGGATGGGACTTTTCAGAAGCATACGCTGTGAGAACGTCAACGACCAAGCTGGTCTACGACCCCTTTGCCCGACTCGATGGACTATGTGAGCTTCTAGTATTTTGAGAGTATTGAAAAACTTTGAAGAACTTCTAGAGTTTTTTGAAACATTTTCTGCAGAGGACAAAACAGAAGCAGGTTACACATGTGTTGGCTCTTGAGTCAATGTTACAATTCAAGACTTATTTCTTTTTAAGTCTTTATTGCCACGCAATGAGCCCAGTAGAGGACGTCAATGAAAAAATTCAATGCCCTCATCTAAGTGTGGCTGATCTGGGAAAAATATACTTAATTTGTATATTGAATGGAAGGCGAGATAGTTTTGAGCACTTTTGGGAATTGTGTTTAAAAGAAAAACCTTCACAAGTTGATATTCCTTCTCTTCCTCCGAATCGACGTATACAAAAGAAGTATGAAAACAACGAAGCCAGCTCATCGCACGCTTTCAAAACCCCAAAGGAATTCTACAAAGCACTTTACATTGAAGTTTGTGAAACGGTAAAATCCTGCATTACTGAGCGGTTTGCATCAACTGGACTCACACAGGTCATTGCAGTTGAACAAGAGTGCTTGCTTTTAGTAAACAGAGGTGAAACAAGTTTTGAAAATTCAACTGAGTTTTTCAGAAATGATCTAGGCATTGAGAGACTGCGCTTACACAACAGAAACAGCAGAGCGGTCATTTGGTGCCCTAAAACGTCTGAAATCATATCTTCGATCAACACGGGGCCAGAAGCGATTGAACAACTTGGCTGTTCTTCATGCCCACCGAGATGTTTTGGATCAACTGGATATCCGACCAATTATCAACGACTTCATATCCAGTAATCCAGTCAGACGGTTGACATTTACACTTTTCTAAAGACATTCTAGCCCTAATAATGGTATTGAAAGCAATATTAAAAATCTTTATAAAATAGAGAATTAAATGCATACAGAATAATATATTTTCAGTTTCGAAATATTAGTAGTGGTTTAATACTTTACATATTAGTTACTATAGTACTGTATTAATTACTTTCAAATACTTGAATACTTTTAGGGTGAAAGACATAATGAAATTTTGACTAAAGTATTAAGCTTACTGTATTGACTGTATTAAAGCATTAACTTTGATATATTATTTTTATTTTATAAATTCTGAGCCTTGTTCAAAGCAAGCTTAAATGAACTATTTCACTTGTTAATTTAAGTGCTAATATTGTGCGACAGCTATATATTATGTTTTATTTTTTTAATGATAGTTTAAGATTTATTTAAACATAATTTCAGTCTTTTCAGAGCTATACATTCACTGCTCTCAAATTGTCTGTAACCACAACTATTACTATAAATTAGCTTTTTTCACGAAAATACCGTGCGTGTTTATGTTTTGGTTCGTCTTTAAAAGCTAAAAAATGCGTCAGACTTGTCGAGTATCGAGAGTCGAGTTTTTGGGGTTCTAATGTTGATCATATAACTCTAAAATTCTTTAAAAAATAAATTTAAAACTCACTTTTTTTCATCTAAAATTTAGAAAATTTCCCGGGGTTATGGGCCCCCCCCAATATTTTTTATAAGTCGGCTCCCCTGTATGAGGTGAAAGTCAAAACCAACTGGAACCATATGCGTACTGGAGAACAGGGACTCAGCATCCATTCTCATCAACCGCTCCCACGCCTTCGGCGCCAAATGAAATTAACTGAAATGAAAATAAAGTTACTTTAGCATGATTTCACGGTGCGCATCACTTTAATAAGGTTGTGTTTTTTTTAAATAAATTACGGCTGTTTTAAATGCGTAATTGCAACCAAGGGCTTAAAAATGCCCAGATAACGTGTCGAAAAATCTTTTAACTTCAATTCATGCCGCCAAGACTCATCTGAAGAAAATATAAGAGAAAACCCTCAGCAGGATTGTCCAGCTTCGTCGAGTCAACAAACGTTGATTTTGGCTCGACCTACGTGTGCTACAAAAGTGAAAAGTACTTCGAACTTTAGAAAAAAAATCTGGTATGGACCCCACACTACTTCCTTTTACGTGTAAATTTCTTAGTAGATGTCTTAAGTGTTAAAATAGTGCTTGGAATGAGCAATATAAACAATTCAAACATTTGCACTCTTGGTTTCCCACGAAACAATGCAAAAAAATGTTTTACAATGATTATTTTTCTAAAGATCACCGATTTTAACATCATTCAGTGGATTTTTTGCAAAATATCGCCAATAGCGCCAAATTGAACCCAAATTCCGAAAAATATTTTTTAAACCAAATTTGTCACTAACTTCGCGATATGTCGCCAAGTTGGCGTCAAACACTAGGCGATATATAGCCAAGTGGTGGCGCCAATTCATATCATTTGTTCATTTGTCTGCACTGAAATTAACACTGATTTACCCCCAAAAAGAGGTAAAACACCTCCTTGGGAACATTCGAATGCAACCACAAGGTGGGGTGCACAACTAGACCCTCCTCAGAGCCTGAATGCCAAACTAGAAGTTTCTACGGCATATAGTTTTTGAGTTATGCGACATACATACATACATACGCACATACATACGTACATACAGTCGTCACAAGAAAACTCGTCGTAGCTAACTCGGGGGTGGTTGAAAAAGATTTTTCGGCTGGTTATATGTTGGTAGGTACATATGCATGTGCTGACAAATCGAAAAAACTACCCAACATTCATTCCGGTTTGAGCAAAATCAAAATTTAAACCCAAATTTGAGTGAATTTTTTTCGCGATCACAATACTTCCTTTACTACGTGAAAAGAATAAAAACACGATTTTACAAACCTCTTTTTTCTTAACCGAGCGGTTGCTCGGCCGCCAGGTATGATAAATATTTAAAATGAGCACTGTTGAAATGCAAAACAACATCCCATTTCCTTAAAATTAAAGTTATTAAAGGCTTAATTTTTAAACACTATTGTTAATCATTGTCAAGTTTGAAGTTGCAAAGGGAAAAAAATGCGAAATAAAAAGATAAAATGCATAAAAATGAGTGATTTGTTTTTCAAATTTGAAATCAAGTATGCATATTTTTCAAAGAAATCTTAGTGTATTTTCAAAATTCATTCCTACCAGTATACAACAGGACCAGTTGCAATAGCTGTTAACGGGTGGACTTTATGTATTGAAAATTTTAAAGGTTTAGTGATTTCAAATTGCAACACATGTCCTGAAGGCTACATTTCATATAAACTTTGAAAAAAATCAATTGAAATTTGAAAACAGTTTTGAAGTCCTATCAAAAAACCTTGACCAGTCAGAGGCGTTGGTAAATATGGAAGACCAGCATGTTGATATTTTTTTCTGGCCGTGAAATTCAAAATTTACAAGTCTCATTAAGGTTTCTTTTGCTTAGAAGTATCAGTTTCCGAGGAAGTCTTATACCATTCTCCGTAATGAAGTGAAACGGGAAAAGGTTCTCCACTGTCAGCTGAAGAGACATAAGTGGCATCACGGTTTTTTCAGACTCACATATAAAGAAGAGTCGAGTACTGTGTGCTAATATGGTCGAAATGACTCTACCGGTAGTCAAATCAATGCACAATACTTGGAAGGGAATGATTATGCATTCTCTTTTGTCTAGCGATAGAGCCGTTTCATCGATAACAACGAAAGATCCTACAGGAAAAGAGAGGGAAAAGATCGCGAAGTGTGTTTTTTTCTCGTGAGAAGTCTAGGTACTGTATCTAAGAGAACAGTACAGTACAATTTCATGTGTACTAGTTAAAGTTAACTAAACTAAAAATGTATTTGAAAGTTGAGTTGTAATGTCACAAAAGTCCTGACATTAAATACTAAATTGCTATAGATACCATTTGAAGGACAAGCAAAAGGAAATGGAACTCACCACATTCAAAGGATTTAGTGTGGTCCATATTGTTTGATGATAGGCAAACAACTTTCGAGGAGTTAAAAACTTCACAAAATATTACTATTATAAATCAACTGACGGAGAATAATTTTTTCTACTCGACGCTTTAAAATCTACTCATCGCCAGTTGCCCCCCAACTCAGTAAATATCTACTTATATTAAAAACTGAGTATGTTTCTATCTATTTTTCTTTCTTTCTATGTCACGCTTCTTTCTTCTGAACGCCAATGAACTGAAAGTCGAACCAGGTACCTACCCAAGTAGCACACTTCGTTTTTTAAAGGTTGTAAAATGGTTATTAACGTTGTAACAACCGATTAAAACCGTTTAAACGTTTTTTGTGCTACCTGGGTATAGATAGGTATTTTTTCAGGCCTCATTATTTTCAATTTATATAATTATACGATTTCAATTAGCGAAGATATCAATTAATAAGCAGTCAAATTTAAAGCGATTAAGCCTAATAAATGATTAAATATGAAATCCATTGTTGTAAAACGTGGTTGCTATGAAACAGTAATAACAATGATAATGAGAATTTTGAATGAAGGCTTAACTAAATCAAACACGAAACTCATAAGCGGGCCACTTACGTAGTATTTTTATCGCTAGCTACTTGTAATATTTTGAAACACTCATTTGTTGAAAAGCCATCTACTTATATTAAAAACTGAGTATCTATGTCTGCTTTTTTCCTTGGAGCGAGTTGAACTTACTGAAACTTTCCTCACCATCTTGAAGGCGCGAAGCGTCTCAATAATTCGAATGATTTTTTTATATAGGAAAAAAGTAAAGGCGTGAAGCGCCTGTTAGCGAACCGCCTTGGCGGGGAGTAGTTTCTTGAAATTTTCCTCACTACTTTCAAGGCCCGAAGTGCCGTGCAACGCCGGGCCACGGGTGTGGTATGTATTGAAATTGAATGAACATTAAATTATATCAAATAATATAACTTCAGAATGAGGCAAAAGTTAGAGAGGGGGGACGTTATACATCAACATGTCGCAGGAAGCTAATCTAGCTGCCCTGTCAGCTAGTAAAGTATAATTACTTGAGAACTCAAACACAAAAATCATGTACTCACTCTAGTACAGTTTGAAAATAATATAATTATGGAATAAAACTATTTCCTGATCTTTTGCGCATATTAATGCACTAACTTAAGCAAAAAAGGCAGAAAGAAAAGCAACTAGAAGGCACTACATTCTTTAACTGATGGATGCTGAAAGAGGTAAAATCAAAACTCCTCAATTTGCATAAGATATGAGCCATCCAATAAAACATCTGCCGTACTCGAGCAAAAGTGAAATTTCCTATACCTTTTCCTAATTTTTTAAATCGCCACAAGGGGCCGTATACAAGCTCTAGAGCTGTGAATACAATATTGAGAGTTTTATCTCTCACTTGGTGAATTTTTGTATCAATAAATTTTATAAACTATGAATTTTAGTTGGGGCCGCTTTCTCATGGATCAATAGTGCACTGCAGAAGAGCTAATAGCATTCGAAAAGCCTCGACAGACATCTTTATTCTCCTTCAAAAACTGACTTGACACATTCATTGTTTAAGCTCTTTAATTCCACCATTAAAGACGAAGCTTTAAAGTCAAAACTCCGAAAGGAAGAAAGTGAGTTTGCAATTACAGCTTCTAGTTACTAAATATGAAGGAGCAGAAGTGGAAGTTGAATTTAAAGCACCGAAATTTTCCGTGCTTTAAGTAGTCGCTTTCGTATTGACAATTCGCAAATTTTAAGTATTTCATACTCGGAGAGGAAGCACGTCCGGTTCGTGATAACTCTAAGACTCTCTAAGTGACGTTTGCATTTTTAAAATTAAATAATTTCTTTCAATTTAACGTCTCCCAAATATTCAACGGCTGTGTACCGCATCTATAATTTTCGTAATCCTAACTATCCATCGTCAAAAATTGTACACTTTACAGATAATGAAAACATATTTATTTGTTTAATTTTTGGTCCATAAAAAATATTAGTAAAAGGAAATTCCACGGTAACAGAAGTATCAGTTTTTTACAAAACAGCTTACAATAACTAAAAAAATGTTCAATTTTTGTTTTGTCTCACGAACTGAATGAAGAATATGGTTTTTACAATTTAAGCTCAAGTGGAGTTCTGTAGAACGAATAGTTTAGGAGATACCGTACTTCGAAATATGGAGTTGTTTCTGCGAAAAGTAAAAAAATTATGCTTCTATCATATTTTGGAGCAAATATCGACATAAATTCCTATTCTACAAGACAAAAAATGGACATGTAATTACAGCACATTTAATCAGCTTTCATTCAAGCCCCAGCAGTAGTCTGAAGGCTCAATATTTCATTTACAATCGCGAAAAATATATATTTAAAATTTTGAGAAATAAGCAAAATCATTTCCTTATAAGAATAGGAGGGCAGTGGACAATAAATAAATGCATAGAATGGTATTAAAAGGGTAACACTATGTTAAAATATTATTTTAAAAATTGAAATAAAAACTTTACAGGTCATTTTCACTCATTTTTTCGCTATTTTTATGATGGTTCTTGTTGGCTGTGGTCTTATCCTGACTGTTTCAGATTTTCCCCTCTCACTCCTGAACTATGCAACTTTTGATGATACGTGTGCATACCCATTTTGAAGAACTCTAAATTTGCAACAATTTAAGCTCAAGTGGAGTTCTGTAGGACGAATTTTAGTTTAGGAGATATCGTACTTCAACAATTTGTCGTTTTTTGCGAAAAATGAAATAACTATGCTTCGATCATATTTAAACCAAATATTGACATAAATTCTTATTCTACAAGACGAAATATAGACATTTAATTACAGTACATCTAATCAGCTTTCATTTAAGCCTAAAAAGAAGTCTGTAGGTTCAATATTTCATTTACAATTGAGAAAAAACAAATTTTCGGAAATCGAAATTTTTTTGAGAAATGAGATAAATTGCTGTATAATAAGAATAGGAGAGCACTGGACAACAGAAAAATGCATAGAGTTGTATAAAAAGGGTCACACTGCATTAAAATATTATTTTTATAATTAAAAAAAAATCTTACAGGTTAATTTAGATCAATGTTTTTCTTTTTTTTATGGGTCTTTATTAGCTATGGTCTTATAGGTAAGCTGCAGGAAAAGAATGTGGTATTTGTTCTGTCTCAAAATGTTTGTGTATTTTCAATAAGACTACAACTAATAAAGACCCACAAAAGGAAAAAAAAAAGAGAAAAACATTGAACTAAATTAACCTGTAAGGTTTTTTTTAATTATGAAAATAATATTTTAATATAGTGTTACCCTTTTTATACAATTCTATGCATTTTTCTGTTGTCCAGTGCTCTCCTATTCTTATAAGAAAACAATTTTTCTCATTTCTCAAAAATAATTTCAATTTCCGAACATTTGTTTTTTCACAATTGTAAATGAAATATTGAACCTAAAGACTACTGCTTGAGCTTGAATGAAAGCTGATTAAATGTGCTGTAAATTACATGTCCATTTTTTGTCTTGTAGAATAAGAGTTTATGTCGATATTTGGTTCAAAATGTGATCAAAACATATTTATTTCATTTTTCACAAAAAATGACAAATTGTTGAAGTACGATATCTCCTAAACTAAAAATTCGTCCTACAGAACTCCACTTGAGCTTAAATTGTTGCAAATTTAGAGTTTTTCAAAATAGGTATGCACACGTATCATCAAAAGTTTCATAGTTCAGGAGTGATAGGGGAAAATCTGAAAACAGTCAGGATAAGACCACAGTCAACAAGAACCATCATAAAAATAGCGAAAAAATGAGTGAAAATGACCTGTAAAGTTTTTATTTCAATTTTAAAAATATTTTAACATGGTGTTACCCTTTTAATACCATTCTATGCATTTATTTATTGTCCACTGCCCTCCTATTCTTATATGGAAACAATTTTGCTCATTTCTCAAAATTTTAAATATTTATTTTTCGCGATTGTAAATGAAATATAGAGCCTACAGACGACTGTTTGGGTACGAATGAAAGCTGATTAAATGTGCTGTAATTACGTGTCCATTTTTTGTCTTGTAGAATAGGAATTTATGTCGATATTTTTCTCCAAAATATGATAGAGGCATAATTTTTTCACTTTCCGCAAAACAACTCCATTTTTCGAAGTACGGTATCTCCTAAATTATTCGTCCTAGAGAACTCAACTTGAGCTTAAATTGTTGCAAATTTAGTGTTCTTCAAAATGGGTACTCACATGTATCATAAAAAGTTGCATAGTTTAGGAGTTATAAAGGAAAAACTGAAAATTGTCCGAAAATTTCGCAGTTTTTCGCGAGTTTCGCAGCGAGTACAGGTTTTAGAAAGGTGCAACCTTAGATTTACACTACCCCAAAGAACCCAAACAACATATTAAAAATTCAGAACTACATCGCGATTTGCGATTTTAATGTCTAATTTGACTGGACTATAATCTACCCTATATTCTAGTCATGACTGAATTTAAGGGTGAGCTTTTAAGGTTCAAATCCCCTCCGCAATTTTAAAAACTATTTCAAAATACACGTTTTATTACACTTGTTTTAACAACTTAATATCATTGATTTATTTTTTATTTATTACGAATATATTTTTCCGATTTAATTTAAAAAATGAAATTCTTATCATCAACAAAACTTAGTGCTTTGTTTCTAGTACATACACTGGCGGAAAAAAAATCCCAACACCAAGAAAAAATTACTGTAGAGTAATGAAATTTGGGTAATACAATTAATTGTCTAGTTAACATGTTTAATTGATTAAATGTACAAGATCACTAGCTAATTTAAGCTCAAGAAAATGCTGTGCAAATGTGAAATTATGTTAATTTAATAGAGGGTGTAACCTCCAGAATTTTGAGGACAAGCCTTCAAGCGTGCATGCATTATGTCATACAGGTGCCGAATGTCACTTTGTGGTATGGAGTGCCATACTTGTTGCACTTGTTTTGTCAATACTAGGACCGTCATTGCTGACTATGGATGATGCTCGAGATGCCGTCCAATGATATCCCATACGTTATCAATTGGAGACAGACCTGGTGATTTTTCATGTTATGGTAACATGTCAGCACTCTGTAGAGCACATTGCGTTACAGCATCGATGTGAGGGTGAGCGTTATCCTGTTGGAAAACCCCTCCTTGAATGCTACTCATGAAGTGCTGTACTACTGGTTAAATCACCAGATTGACGACAAATTTTCAATCAGTGAGTTTGGGATAACCACAAGAGTGCCCCTGCTGTCGTAGGAAATTGCTCCAGAGACCATGACTCCAGGTGTGGGTCAAGTGTGTCCAAGCCCTAGAACGCTTGGATGCAGGCGGTCCCCTGGCCTCCTTCTGATCAATATACAGCCACCACTGGCACTAAGGCAGAATCTGTTTTCATCAAAAATTACAACAGATCTCTACTCCGACCTCCGGTGAACTCTGTCTCGGCACCACTGCCGTCGAAAACGGCAATGGTTTGCAGTCAATGGAATACCGGCTGTAGGCTGCCTGGCTCGGAGCTGTCCTTGAAATAAACAGTTTCTTACCGTTCCTTGGGTCACGACGGTACCAACTGCAGCTCGAATGTCAGCCGCAGATGCAGTACGATGCGCCACAGCCGTACGCAAGATTCGGCGATCTTCCTGCTCAGTCGTGCCACGTGCAGCTCGGAACTCGATCTTCTCGAGGTAGTACCATACCTTGATCAGAGCTTCCAATAATCATGCATTTTGGAAAAATTCGTCCCTTCCCCTCAAGTCTTTCTGCAATATCGCGAAATGAAATACCTCCTTCTCGTAGCCAAATTGTACGACCTCGTTCAAACACGGTGAGCTGTTGATAATGGCTTCTTCGTCTTCCTAAAGTCATTCTTGGCTAACATGAACGCAATTTGTCAAATTTTACGGAAAAATAATACTCACGAGCTTCACAACACGCTCTTAAAACAAGCCTTATTTGCATGTTCTGAGTGACGCCAGTTGCGTCACACTTATGCGCGGAGCGCGAGATTTCAATCGATGTCATCTTTCAGTTGTATAAACCAGGGCTTCGGAGTGGAAGGAAAAATGGTCGACTCCGACTCCGTCATTTTAAAACTTCCAACTCCGACTCCGACTCCGACTCCTGCTTTTTTTTTTATTATTTATTTTTTTTCCCAAATGTGAAGAGGGAAAAACCCTAAACAAAGGTTGAAATATTAAGTCTATTTTTAAAAGTTTCATTTTTATTCATGATCGTAAAAAGGACTCAGTTTAGGCGGAGGGGTAGCAAGCAGGGATCTCCCAGTTGGTGGTCATGGGAGGTCATTGTAACCTCCCAAAAAGTTCAATTTTATCAAGAAGTCTCGTAGGTTATTTCACCACATTTACTTCAATTCTTGGAGGTTTTTATGACCTCCCAAAAAGTCCATTTTCTCCAGAGCAAAAGACAAGTGCCGCTCTTGTCATTTGACTCCGTACAAAACGAATCCTTTTCTTGTTAAATGGCCAAACTTTATTTTAACACATTGCATTTTTGCCGCAAATATTTTTTATTCACTTGCATAAGCCCAAACATAGCAATTCGTTTCATAAAGCAAACCTGCCATTTGAAGCCTTTTTTAATGATTCTAGATGTTTAGGATTTGGATATTGGAAGCTGAAAATTTGTATATGTTAGTTTCAAAGATATGTTTTCACCTTCATAAAATTTCCCCCAAATCGGGGGTGGTCGGAGTTGACATGTTTTTCAGCGACTCCGACTCTTTTGGTCCACAATCCGTCCGACTCCGACTCTGCAGCCCTGGTATAAAGATGTCTACCAAATTTCGTTTATTTAACACAAGTCTTTCTTGGTGTTGGGATTTTTTTCCGCCAGTGTATTTTCACTGCAGTTTTTGAGAAAAATAATTTCTTACAAAACAGTACATAAAAAAGGTTGGAGAATAATGACTAACTGCCCTGAAGGAAAAAAAATGGAGCATAATGAAAAAAAGAGTCACAATAAAATTATTGGTATATAATGTAAGTTTAGTTAAAAAAAAAATGATTCTTCGAAATATTACATTTTTTACGTCAAAGAAAAAAATGCACTTGTATGAAATCAACAGAAAAAATTCAAATGCAAAATTTAATTTTTAAATTGTTATTGCTTAAATGCCACACACAGCATAGAAAACGAAAGATAAATTTTTGAATTCTAGGGTATTTTTTTTAATACAAAAGATCACTAATTATTGTTTAACAGGGGAGAAAAAGCTTTTGATAGGTTTAACTTAGTCTAAAATTTAATACATAACAGCGGAGATTTTCAAATTTTTAAGTTAAAATGTTACTAATTTGATAGCGAAATTCATATGCATATCAAACAATGTGCCAACTCTTATTGAAAACAACAAAATAGTAACATGTTTGAAGTTAAAAATGCAAGACAACGTGTCTAAAAGTACAAATAAAAGGTTTAAAAAAATTTAGAAAACTCTAGCAAATAGCTACTTCGGGGCTATTATAAATGAAGCCCCATCATCAGTGCAAAAAGATGATGGTTCACTGACCACAGTCAAGTGAACCAGGAATGCAAGAAACGTGAGGGTAATTAAACAGAACAGGAAGAGTAGGTACGCAGAAACTATTACGTCATAGGTTAAAACACGACAACTGCGCAACAAAGATTACGTCACAGACGAAAAAGTTTTTTAAATAAGAGGTTTTCAAATGTTAGGGAAAGGAGGGGTGCTAGACAGATCATTGACCACTAAATCAGAATTTTTCCAGATATAATAGGATTCCCAAAAATCTAAATCAAAAATCGAAGAACGAACATGTTTACTGCCTCAATGAAAAGATTCTCATCCTGAAGATACCTCAAGCGAAAAATTCTTCTTAAAGAGACGAATAGCAAAGAAATGAACAAGATTTGAATTTCTGATAACATGAATTCATGATTCCAAAGGAAAACATGATTCCAGATGCTATGTATTGATCTTTGTAACAAAACAGCCTTGGTCTGAACTCCTTTTGAAAATAATATTTAAAACTTTGTATCACAGTTGAATAGAATCAAACTCTACGTTCTCTTTATATCCAGAGGAAATGTAAGAAACTAAAAGCTTCTAATTGAACTCTGTTTGCAAAGAAATTTGAAAATTATGTTGTGCAGATTTGATAAAAAGGGTAGATTGGGGAAGACGCCGTAGATAGTGCATTGGTTTGATTTTTACAAATCTAATTTATCCACAAAATATAGACTATTGTGGTTTGTAAAAAATAGTTTTCACTTTGAAAAAAATATTTTTACAGCCGAAAATTAATGATTACAAAACCCTTCCATTTCGGCATCTTCCTCATACAGTTGGGGAAGTTAGTGCAATTTATGTAGGGGAACTGCATACAATGCATTTAAACGAATCACATTTTTTCCGACGTTCGGTGTCGTTGTCTAGGTTTATGTTTCGAGTAGGATAATTGTTTTCTCTAGGTTGTGTCGAAAAGCTACGTTATCTTCCCGAAAAGAAAATACGGCGTCTGAGGCAAATTCATTTAACACTTATTCGGTTACTCATCAGAGCGGTAAAAATGACAAAACACTACCAAAACCCTTTAAACCAGCGGTAAATCAAAACTAATTTATGTATATTCTCAATATGCATGCTCCTTCATTCTAACTGACTGACTAGCTGTTTTTGTTGATTCTTGTGGGTGAAACACATGATACGGCATCTTCCCCAATGCTGCGTCTTCCCCCAAATTACCCTTTTTATGCTTACTGAAAACTAAAAGAGGGAGTATAGATATAGAAATAGTTTTCAAAACTATCATCGAAGCAGAGAATGCTCCAAAACTATGATAATATTCAGACAAATTTTAAGACCTCCTCAGTGGATTTAAGTAAAATCTATGCGAAAAGAAAGCAAACATTTTAAATTGCATTTTTCTATTCTGCTTTTGAAAACAAAAAAAAAAAAAAAAGCTCGTTGTTTAATCTTCTTGTTCTTTCCAGCCAATATTAATTTGGCTTTTTGCAAACTCAAAATAATACTTATTTTTGCTCTCGGTGAGATCATAAAGTAAACTGTTCATTGCTGCAAAATGAAAATCAAATTACGAAGCAAGTAACGCTTACATAGTTTTTGAAATCTTGATTATTGAGTAAATAAAGCAGTAGAAAAAAATTATTTGAAAGAATAAAACCAGCTGATGCTCCATTCATTATTTCCATTTCAAAATTGACATCCTTTAGGGACCAAACATTAGAAAAGTAATGCAATAACAAGAAGTATTCGTCAAAGCATCAAAGGAATTTGTTCCTTAATTTCCAAAATCTCATAACGTATAACCTTTTTGTATATATATTATATACAAAGTGAAACAAAAACTGGCTTCGCAGTTAATCTTTTCTTTGAAGCTCTTCCTATTATCCCATTAAAGAAGCAAATAATAAAAACACATTCATTAAGATGTTCTAGATTTATAGCAAAAATCATTTTTTAAACATAATAAAATAGAAACTTGACTATATTAATGGATGATAAAGATAAACATGGGCAAAAAAAAAAAAAAAATACGTTTTAGTTTTGTTAAATAAATAAATCGCCGAAGGAATAATAATTTCTCAGAGGAGTTTATAATAATTCACTTCTGTTCGTTCGTAATTGATTCCGAATTTCATTAGAAGCTGAATCCTCAAGTAGAATCAAACTTAATGCAAAATATTCTAATCAAACTACTACTAAAACTGAAAATTAAAACACACACACATACTCACACGCTCTCTCTCTTTTTCTCTCTCTCCCTCTCTCACACACACACACACACACACACACACACACACACACACACACACACACACACACACACACATACAAACAAACAAACACATACTTTATGCATTAGAAACATAACTAGTTGCAAATCAGCAGCCCTCAAATTGTAGTGAACAAAGTTTTGTTTCAATTACAGTCCGAAATTGCTACTGAAATAGTTTATAGGAACTGCCAATTTGTTTCAGAATAAATTACTCTGAAGCATTGTTTTAAGCACGAACATCTAATTCACACATATTATTTCAAGAATTTTACTTTTCACACTTTAATTTACATCCTTGACTTTATTACTGCAGCGTTCACTGTATTGCAGTTTTAAAAAACCGAAGTGGAAAATTCTTGTACAGAATATCTAATATTGTAGAGTGTGTACTTGGACTTGCTGAAGTATATATAAATGAAAATTACCAAGACCGATCTAATATAATAAAGAACTTTACTCTGAAGGAAATTTCACCTGCTACTTTAAATTGGCTTTGGTAAGTAGGTATTTTGCTTTTGTTTTTATTACTTCAATTTTATGCAAAATGGGGTGGAAACCTTTTTTTAATAATATGTTTAACAGTTAATTAAATATTGTTACAGCAACCAAAAGTTTCTCAATCCCGGTGGAAAATTAACATGTAAGTTAACACGAGACTATCATTGGATGGCGTAACGAACATGAAGTTCGTAGTTATTAAATTTCAAAATAATGGAGAACACGTTATTAAAAGCTTTCGGTTTATTTTCTCTCATATTAGCCATAATAACTCCCAAGAAACTAAGTAATTAAGCTTAACTCCTTCAATTACATTTTAACTCAAACAGGACTTCTGTAGCATTTTGTTTACCTTTGTTTGCTTAAAGTAATTTCATAAACAATAATTAATAATGTAGTTTAGAATTATTTCTTATTATTCTTTCCAAGTCGGTTAGAAGTTTGTTAAAATAGTTTGTAAGTGTGTAAAAATATAAATTCGGAAACAAAAAGGTGCTAATATAATAAAAAATAAAGATTTCAACATAGTTAACTTTTTACTTTCTTTATCTAATATATAGAAGAAAGTATTGGATTCGTGAAAACTTTCGAATGTCAAATTTTGACGGATTTGCACGTTTTGAGGTGTGCTGAGTCCATTTCGACCATTTTCGGAAAATGTCTGTGTGTGTGTGTCTGTGTGTGTGTGTGTGTGTGTGTGTGTGTGTGTGTGTGTGTGTCTTTGTGTGTGTGTGTGTGTGTCTGTGTGTGTGTGTGTGTCTGTGTGTGTGTGTGTGTCTGTGTGTGTGTGTGTGTGTGTGTGTGTGTGTGTGTGTGTGTGTGTGTGTGTGTGTCTGTGTGTGTGTGTGTCTTTGTGTGTGTGTGTCTTTGTGTGTGTGTGTGTGTGACCAGTTTTTGTGGCCGCTCTAGAGCAAAAACTACTGCATGAAATCACACAACAAAAAATTTTTCACATATGTACCACCATGTGAGCTGGTGCACCTGACTTTTTTTTAGCGAATTCCTCCAAGAGGGGTGGAGCAATCGCACGTTTTCTGCGCGTGGGTGATTGCTATATCTCAGGAAGTAACCTGCGGAATCAAGCGAAAATTGGTCCATAGGTAGACCCTATTGAGTACAGGCTGATTCAATTTGTGTGTCAATATCTCGAGGGGGGGGGTGGATCAATCGAGCGTTCTTCTCATTTAATGTAACTGCTATATATCGAGAAGTAATGAACGAAATCAAACAAAAATTGGTACTCAAGTAGACGTTAAAGAGTACAAGAGTTGATGAAATTTTTGTGTCAATTACTTAAAGGGGGGTCGTGCAATCGAAAGTGCCTATTTTGTCATTGCACCTCGATTTACATGAAATTTGGAATAACACTAACCCAATGTGGAAGCAAGCATCGATTAATTTTTGGCGCCAATCGCCCCAGGGAGGGGGGGGGGGTGATTTTTGCGCTTAGTCAACAATGCGAAAAATAAATTCTCTTTAAAATTCGCTTTCACGCTATTTAATTATCATCTGAAAACTTTCAATGATTTGAAATTTTTAACTGTTGCCAATTTCTTTTTACTAACAAATAAAATGTTTGCAATTAATCTAAACAAGGCTTTTGCAATGATTTCCAATTTCGCTCATTGATTCCGCATTTGTAGAGGTATTACGATAATTGGGAAATTGGAGCTGTCTCCAACTATTTGGGCAAATATTTTATTTTGTAAACGGAATTCATAAGATAGATATAGAAGAAAGTTTCGTGACGGCCATGACAGCTAGTTTTTGTTTGCATTTCACTTCGCTTTGCATCTCCATTAATAAAGCTCAATATTAATACACATATAAAATTTACTATTGCCTTCATGAAATGCTATTTTTTTGTTGATGCTTTTCTTACTGAGCTTAAGGGCTTAAATTATACAACATTGACCTTTATTTTAAACTAGCGGTACCCGCACGGCTTTGCCCGTGGTATAAAATTAAAAGTCCATTTGTAAAATAATTGATATAGCAGAAAAAATGCTCTATTTTAGTTATAATTCAACTATAATTCCTTCAAAGTATATGATATAAAAATCTGGTATGGACCCCACACTACTTCCTTTTACGTGTAAATTTCTTAGTAGATGACTTAAGTGCTAAAATAGTGCTTGGAATGATCAAGATAACGATTCAAACATTTATATCCCCAGTTTGTCACGTAACAAAGCAAAAAAATATTTTACAATGATTAATCTCCTAAATATCGCCAATTTTAACATCATTCAGTGGATTTTTAGCAAAATATCGCCAATAGCGCCCAATTGACCCCCCCCCCCAAATCGCCAAATTTGTCGCCAAATTGGCGGCAAATACTTGGCGACCAAAGGCTTGGCGATATATCACCAAGTGGTCGCACCAATTCATATGCATTGAAATTAACACTGATTTACTCCATAAAAGGAGTAAGACACACCCTTGGGACATTTGAATGCAACCCCAAGAGGAGATGCACATAAATAAGCCAAAAGAGAAACTAAGCACAATTTTGTTGCTCACAGAAACCAACAGAAATCTTACCAAAATTTGAAAGAATAAGAAAGTTTCCTTTCCTAGCTTTAAAAACAAAAAAATACATTTTCCGAAATGAAACACTTTAAAAAGAACGTTACAATGTCGCAATTTATACGATATTTGGTTAATCATTGCTTTGGGTACCCGTTTCTCACTAAATGGGCGATAGACGCGCCTACTACTGTTTCCAAATGTTGCCAAAATCAATATTGCTGAAATGCGAAATCTATGAAAATGAAAAAAAAAAAAAAAATCCGCCAAATCTTTTAATTAAGTTATTAGTATATTGAAAACAGGGTTGCCAGAAAAATACAAAGCTCCTTATTTGGGCCGAAAAAATACTACCGTAGTATCAAAAATACTACGTCTGGCAACGCTGGAAAAAGAACGAAACAAAAATAAGTATGAAAACGTAACCATGGTAATAACATGAAAAGTTGATTTCCGTTGATAAAATAATTCATTTCATCTCTATTTTCAAACAAATTTTATTCTCGAGCTCAACCATTTTAGAATCGTCTGGATTGCTTTACTGAAGGTAAGCCTTGAATTCCGGGATTCTAAAAGCAATTGTTACAGCTTTCCTGATGATTGTAGAAACTTCAAAAAAACTTCATTTTGTGCAGAAAATTTCAAGCTTTCGAATGACATAAGACTCGAAAATGTGTATGAAATATTTCATCCCTATTTTATCGAATTTCCGCTAAGAATTCGAATAGAAAAAGAACGAAATGGAATTTTCGAAAAATCGCTTCGAGGTGCAAAACTACATGCTACAAACTAATTTTTTGCCAAGTGGCATGAAAATCGACCGAACGGTTTTGGCGTTACGCGCGTAACAGACAGACAGAAAGAAAGAAAGAAAGAGAGACAGACAAACCTTCAGCTTTATTATTAATAGAGATAATCTGCAAGAATAGTAACGTGTTTTGACGTAGCAAGGAAGGCTTTTTTCATTCTAAAAATTGTGAGCTTATGGATGTAAGGACATCGGACAAAAAAATCCTCGCTTTTATTTTTGCCAACATACGTCCAATTGGCTAAGAATGAAGGCAGTAGCTGAATTCTCCCTAGCCATGACTACCTTACTAAGCATTTACACTGTATCAATGTTTTCAATAACCCAAACTGCACGCTTTGTAATTCACAACAACCTTTAGACTGCACCCACTTAATGCGTGCCTTGCGCAAAGCTCTAAGAGTTATAATTCAACCGCGACGAGATGGTTGGTGTCAATCAAATGAGAAAACGAGTCCATTCTTTAACATAGGTAGAATTTCTACCCATTCAAACTCCCCTATCAATTGTGAATCCCATTCCTCAATTTTCATCTGCATATCACCCCTTCCTAAAAATGGACAATCCCGAAAAAAGGAGGAGTCATAGGCCATCTCTGCGAAGTTGAATTATAGTTGGTGGAGAGTTATTGGGAGGTTAGAGATCGAATGGGTCCATAGACTCTTCATTCGGTCTTTTTATCGTTTTTTTTTTTTGTTATTTATTTCTTCGTTAGCTAGTTTGTTTTCTGTCAGAATTGTCTTTTGTACCTGCCAGTGGAAGTTTGAAAACAAAAAGTTGTATTTTTGCTTTTATAATGGAAGATTTTTAACTGTCTATTTTAACCCTTTATGCATCGGCGGGACTCAGAAGTCCGCTTATATTAATTTAGTATTATGAATCTTAAATGGTTAGAATCATGTTGGTACTTGAAAGTACCACTCCTTGTACTTTGTTGAGAGGTCGACAGATGGTACCTGCTACCGGAAAGTTTTCTTAGGGGCCACAAGGCGTAAGGGGGCTTAGACTCTACTGATAGTCAAAAATTTTTTACTCGGTATATAAGTTGTTTAATGTATTTTCAACTAAAGAAACCAAAAAAATATATAAAAAATCATTGCTAAATTATTTGAGACATCATAGGCGTTTATTGGTAGAATATTTCCTTATGTTTTTTTCCCTCATTAATTTAGAATCTTTCTTTTACTGAAGAAACCTGTAAGTACTTATAGCTTATTATCAGCAATAACTACAATATAAATTTTAAAAATAATTTTCGCTTTTGGCTGTGTTTCCAGGAAAATTTCTTGAATGGCAGAACAAGTTTATACTTTTATCCAATTAATGCTTTGTGTGTTAAATTTTACTTACAGTTAGATTAGTTTGCAGCACGAATTTTCCTCTCAACCCTTCGAAATAAAAAGGACGGAGAATGTTGGGCAGTGTGCTCATCGAATATTTCCTTTTCTTTCACTCTTTTTTCAACATCAAGAAATTAACTTTTAACGTCTCCGATATTCTTTTGACGTCAGTTTTCCGTTCGGGATGCATCCATTATTTTTCTTTTGACCTGTTTCGTCAAAAAGCAGAGCCAGATTAACTCTTAATGTACCATACTTAACTGTAAAGTCAATTAAAATGTGCTATTCATTGCAAAAGAATATTTATTTCTTCTTTTAATCTAGTGTTAAAAGCTCAATTAAACTATGATATTATAAATTATGCTCGATTTGAAATTTTGATTTTATATAAACTTTGAAGATTAGCAATGCCAGAAAAAGAAAATACGAAAAAATATCAGAAATCAAACAATTAAAAAAGTAGTATTTTAAGTGATTTACAATGCGGCGACCGTATTGGAATTAAGATAAATTTTTGAAAGAGTGAACTGAAAATGTCATTGAATATGTTTAACTTACACCCTTGTTCTGAAATCACTTACTATTAGCTTAAGAAGCAGATATTAGTTCAATATTAAATGTGCTACACATTTATTGTTTTCAAGGTAAACAGAATAAAATATAACTGAGTTTAAACGCAATATATAGATTGAAATTAGTGTTAAATTGCATTCTTGTAATTTTTGATTATCTCATCAGTTTTTCTGAAACCATAGCCTTTAATTTATTCTAGTAGAGTAATTCGTGTCCCCATGTTGAATATCTCTTCTTTACTAATAATAAAGCTGAAGGTGGGTCTGTCTGTCTGTCTGTGACCCGCGTAGCGCCAAAACCGTTCGATCGATTTTTCTAAAATTTGGCTCTCTACTAATAATAAAGCTGAAAGTGGGTCTGTCTGTCTGTGACCCGCGTAGCGCCAAAATCGTTCGATTGATTTTCTTAAAATTTGGCACAAAATTAGTTCGTAGCATGAGTGTGTGCGTCTCGAAGCTTTTTTTCGAAAATTCTATTTCGTTCTTTTTCTATTCTAATTCTTAGCTCATTTTTCACATAAATTCAGAGAAATATTTCATACACATTTTCAAGTCTTATGTCATTCGAAAGCTTAAAATTTTCTGCTAAAAATGATATCAATTAGAAGTTTCTACGAGCATTAAAAGAGTTGTAATAATTGTTTTTAGAACCCGGAAATTCAAGGTTTACCTAGAGCAAAGCAAGCGAAAAGATTCTAAAATGGTTAAGCTCGAGAATAAAATTTGAAAATAAAGATAAAATAAATTATTTTATCACAACTGGAAATGAACTTTTCACATTGTTACCATGGTTACGTTTTAATACCTTTTTTTGTTTCGTTCTTGTTCCCTTAATAATTTTCAAAATATATTTGTTTTTGTAGCCGTATGAATTGCGATATTGCAACGTTCTTTCTAAAGTGTGTCATTTCGGAAAATGTATTATTTTGTTTTTGAGTTTGGAAAGAAAACTTTCTTCTTCTTTTAAACTTTGGTAAGATTTCCTCTTGGAGTTGCATTCCAATGTTACCAAGGGGGTGTTTTACCCCTTTTATGGGGTAAAAATCAGTGTTAATATCAATGCACACCAAAGTGATATGAATTGGTGCAACCACTTGGCGATATATCGCCAAGCTTTTGGTCGCCAAGTACTTGATGCCAATTTGGTGACAAATTTGGCGAAAAAAATTATTTTTTTGGCTTGGGTTCAATTTGGCGTTATTGGCGATATTTTGCGAAAAATCCACTGAATGATGTTAAAATCGGCGATATTTAGGAGATAAATCATTGTAAAACATTTTTTTTTGCATTGTTTCGTGGCAAACTAGGGATGTAAATGTTTGAATTGTTATCTTGCTCACTCCAAGCACTATTTTAGCACTAAGGCATCTACTAAGAAATTTACACGTAAAAGGACGTAGTGTGAGGTACAAACCAGATTTTTATATCATACTTTGTTGAATTATAACTAAAATAGAGTATTTTTTCTGCAATATCAATTATTTTACAAACGAACTTTTAATTTTATAACACGGGTAAAGCCGTGCGGGTATCGCTAGTTGATGGAATAAAATAGAAGTACGGATCAAGAAATGGTTCGTACTCACTGAAGAATTAGCTAAAGCTTCATAAAAGATGTTTTTTTACTTTCATTTTTTAATTAATTTCAGCTCCCTCTTTGGAAATGATATTTACGTTATATCTAGTTTAAATAATTCAAATACTGCGCAGATACTATCTTCAATATGTTCCTGGAAATTTTGCGAAATTATAATTAAAGTCAAACATTGGAAAATTTCACAAAATCCTTTAGAGCGTTCGTGCAATGGGGATGTCAAACATAATTAAAACTCTTTCTGAGCCAACTTTTAATCATAAGTTGATCACCACTAATACGAAGTTATTTAAATAAGGTCATTAGAAAAGAAAAAAAAAACTAAGTGTGCTGAAATTTTGTGTGATTTTAAAGAATTATGGCTATTTATGATGATTTTAAAATTATTTTTGAACTATAATTATTTTAATCCCACTCCAATTCATAAATAAATATGAGAAAAAAATGTCATAAGAATAATGAAACCAATTTTCAGTCCTTAAATTCAGTCTTTTTTTTTAATGTAATGCGAAATTACAAAAAAAAAAAAAAAAAAAAAAAAACATTGTTATACACCTTAGTTGAAAGAACTGGATTGTATGACCACTTTACCCCACTGGCCTCGTAGGGGTCATTCCATGTCAAATGATCCAACGTTTTTTACCTTACTTTTTTGTATTTCTTTGAAATTTGGCTCATCAATTGTATCTTTGGAGGTAATCAAAAGTCCCAATTTTTGGATTTTTATCTCTTTTATTTTTTTTATTTATGAGACTTTGAACTTGGGAAAAAACCTTCGTTTTTTCATGGATACTTAAACATAAAAGGGACCATAATTCAGTACCAAATATAGATAGAACAATTTGGTAAACGGTATTTTAAATCACAGATTTTTGATCACTTGACATGGAATGACCCGTAGGTTATTTTTGAACCGCGTTTACCCATGAAAAAGCTAAAAACTAAAACATTGAAATGAAGATTTAGCAAATAAAGACCTTGTAGCAGTCTTTATAGTGTTTATAATAATAGTAATATAAAACATACGTTCATAGGTTCTGTGTAGAATATTCACAAATCAATTGGATATTGAAAGTCAAGATTGAGTTGTATTGTCCATTTCTAAGAATGCATTTTTAACGACTCATTTATTGAATTATGGGAAAAATTTACGCTTGAAATGAATAACACTCATAACACAATTCAACTGGTAAATCCATCACTAGATAAAATAAAACTCCATTTTCAATTTGAATGCAAGAACATTTTGCTACTTCCAGTTTCTTTTCCGTTTTGTATGCAAATTCTTCCATTTTCAAATTCCGATGAATAAGGTACTTGTATTATACTCGTACTATAATGAACAAAGAAGTTTTCTTCTTCGTTGCTTTTAAGAGTTTTTGTTGAAAAGTTTTTCGAATGATATATTACAAATCTTGAATATCATATTTGTCATGTTTCGCTATTTTTAATGAAGCAAAGGCGCATCACTTTTATGTTCTCTTTCTTTTTTAATAGTTGACTGTTTATTGTCATTTTGACTTTCATCGCATTAGTTTCCCATATTCAAAAAATGCACAAAATCTTTTTTAATTACTTCTGTCTATTCGCCTTTACATTCATCTTCAACTTGCTTTCAAAAAGAATAAAACTTTGACTTAAAAAAAATGCTTTTTCTTATTTTACTATTTGTACCCACACGGCTTATGAACGTGATATAAAGTTTTTAATTTAATTTTTTGAAGCACTTTTATAAGCATATAAATTTTCCCTCCCACTCTGAAATAAAAAGAAGCATCATGCATTGTTAATTGAAATGCGCGCACATAAATTTCCAAGCATATTCCGTGAAGTAATATAAAAATCCAGACATAGCGAAAACTGTCCGTTAAAATTCCCTCTTCCATAGAAAAAAGCTCCTAATTTAAATACTCCCAGAAACATTCAGAAACACAATAGGTTACCACATAACTAAATAATAACTTTTAACATCCATTTCGAAAAGAAAAAAAAAAAAAAAAACTTACATATATTTAAAAAAAAAAAGCCGTGACTAAAAACGTAATTTAGTTCAGATTCAACTTCTAATAGTGTTTTTATAAAAATAAAGCAAAACAAGAAAAAATCAATAAAAATGAAGACCATATTTAAACATACAAAAAAAAAAAAAAAAAAGATGATCATATTTAATTCATTGGTCACGCAGCGGATGTTCACGTGCCTCCTTATCTCCCAATTACAAAGGAAATAAATTTTGACAAACATCAGGTGATGGGCATAGTGACAAATCTCGATTGCTGAATCAGAACCAAATGAAAATCCCCCAACCCAAGGAACAAAGAATTTCATTGAAATAATGCAATAAGAACAAAATGAAAATCCGTGCTGTCCTTGAGGGAAAAAAAGGGTTCAGAGTTAAATTATTTGTTAGTTACAACGAGTTAAAGCTTTTTCTAGAAATTTAAAAAAATGTCACATATCACCTTTATCCACTTGCCCCTTATTATGCGTATCAATTTCTTACCTCATAAGAATACCTAAATAAAAACAAACGTTTTAAGCACAAAACAGCCAGTAAATATTGCAGTGTCATGTTTTGGATTTATAACAACCACCTCAATGCAAAAAAAGTGAGAAAAAAACTCATGCATCAAAACGTTTTGACATTTGCCAAGCAATTATAAAGTTTTCGAAGTTTCCTTGTGGTATACTTTACATATAACGAGCTTGCAGCATATCTCCAATTCTCCGACGATAAACTCTTCTTTCTAGCATAATCGATGTTTTTGATAAAATGATTTGAATTTGGTTTGTAGGCAATATGATCGGTATTTTTAATACTCCTCAAATAAACAGGAAAATCATTTTACATGGATATTGAAAATCAAGGGTATGTCCTAGGTCAGAGGTGGAGAAGGTTTTTACTACTGGAGGCAGCATTTTCCAAGCAATTATAAAGTTTTCGAAGTTATATATGGGCCATTCCATGAAAAGTGAAACCAATTGGTCAAAAATTCATATTGAAGTTATGTTGCTATGTTATACATCATTTTAAAGCTTAAGATGTATATTTTAAGAATCCTGCATTGGTTTTTTGGTGAGAGTTAGAATAATACTTGTTTTCTTAATTGGAAGTACGATATTCACGAACTTGTAAAAAATCAGAAAAAAGAACACATTTTCAAATGCATATTTCTCATCGAAAAATAAAAACAAAAATAACTACTTGTAGCACAATTTTAACTACTAAGACGGTACTATAATAATATGCATTCATTAATTTCTTTTGAATTGATCTAAATGGTGTAATTGAAGTTTGAAAAAAAGAAGTTTGATGTTACGTCTGTAACAAAAAAGAAGCAAAAGTTGTCATTACGTCCTAAAAAATCAAAATTAAAAAAAACCCTTAATGGTCCTTTTGGCAAATTCTTAGAGTAATTGCCCACCATAGTTAAAAATATTGCAACTGATTTAGTTTTTAAATTAATGCTGTTACAGACGTAACATTTCGGACATAACAAATGGCTCTATGTTACGTCCGTAGCAAAAGTAAATTTCCAATTAAATAGGTAAAAAGCACAGGATGAGCAATACATGTATATAGCATAATATGGTACGAGTACTAAAGTTTCTGGTATTCTGATTTTGAAATTTTTAATTATGTCGGCATGTAATTGAAATTTATTTGCGAAAATTCCGTTCGAATTTCGAAAACGTCGGACGAAAAAGGACGCATTTTTTCATTCAAAAAAAAAAAAAAAATTATCAAAATTGACCAACTGTCACCAAGAAGGTTAAATTTTAGTTTGGTACTAGTATTCTGCTATATCATCCACTATTTTCAAATTTTTAAGTTCTCCTAAGACCAATCACTGATTCCAGGGAGGAATTTACTTTTCCCGATTTTTTTATGTAGCAGCCCCATTATGCATTAATTTTAAGAATACAAAAAAATAAATTTGTGTGAAGGCCCTTCTAAACTTTTCTTGTGTCAATCTTTCTTGGAAATAATTGTCTTAAGATGCATTAATTTATTGTTACATATTGACATATCGGCATATGCTCTCAACTCCCCCAGACTTACCCAAATTTTCTAAAACTGTTACAGTATAACTTAAAATATTCAAATAATGTGTTAATTAATGCTACTGTATTGTTTTAGCACAAAAATCTTTGTTTATTCCTGCTTTAAAATACTGTTTTCTACTTTCAAATCAGAGATGTTACGTCTGTAACACCACTGTTTGTGAATTTTTTTCACAAATTCGGCAGTCAAAATCCACACAATCTTTATGGTTTTAGAAAGCTTGAAGTCTCTAGAACACGTATTAAAAAAAAAAGTTCAAAATTTCCGTATAATTCAGAGGAATATTGTAAGTTGTATGACATAGTCGAGTTTTTGCTGTTTTGTGAATTACGTCTGTAACGGGCAGTTTTTAATTTCTGTATTTTTTTGTAATTAAGCAATCTGCACGCAAATTTAATGTAGCATAAACATCATCAAGTTACACTACAGGAAAAAAAATTGAAGACTTTCATCAGCCCAAACCAGAATTATTTGTGTTCAAAGTCTGCGATTGTTACGTCTGTGACGATAGAATTGCCATATATATATATATATATATATATATATATATATATATATATATATATATATATATATATATATATATATTAGGGTGGAGCGAAAAAAACAAAGTTTTTATTTTCGAATCGTAATAGTGCGGAAAAGTTGCGATTGGTGAAGAGTTACAAAACAAAACAAAAATTTTTGAAATCGGATAATATCTTCCGTTCCCGCAACGAGCCTGAAATTTTGAAAAAATGAAAATTTTCATGTGTTTTTAGCGATTTTTTAAAATTTTTGTTTTAATGTTTTATTTTAATGCTCTTGGACAGAAAAGTTACGTTTGATGAAGCCTTCTGAAATTTTGAAAAATATATTGAAATCGAATAATACCTTCTGATCCAGGAACAAGCCAGAAAAACCAAAAAATTATAAAACTTCAGCTTTTTTTGGGGTGATGAAAAAAAATTAAAAAAAAAATGTTCTCATTTTTTTTTCTTTTTTACCCGGTATCATTGCGTAAAGCCTTTTAAAAAGCACTATATTACTCTTAAACATTAATTTTTTTCTTGATTTTTCAGGTATCTTCTAAACATGCAAAACTACCATTTTTTACAACAATGAAACATTTTCAAATAATCGAAAGTTATAAAATATTTTCCAAAATTTCTACAATCCAGTACAAAAATCCACTAAATAAAACACCCACTCCAAAAAAAAAGGCTAATTTTAATCACTAAACTATAAACAATTTTAATACCTAACTAATTATATACAGTTTCTTAATCCCCTTTTGTAGTCTGTGCCTTCTATAATTATGTTACCTAACTTAACTGACTACCCACAGAATCCTTTAACATTAATTTAATTAGAAACTTATTTTAAAATTAAAACTTCTTTAAAATTAAACCTAGTTAGGTTAGGTAGTGTATAGAATGAGACTGCAAAATGCAATTAAATATTCAGAAACTAACATATAATGAGGTAGGTATTAAAATAGTTTATCGTTTAGGGATAAAAAATATTGTTCATCTTATGAGTGAGTGTTTTGTTCAATGGATTTTTGTACTGAAAAAGTTAAACAAATTTAATAATTAGGTATGGGTATGAAGTTGTATGTAAATATTATGTATTATTTTTTTCTGTTTAGCTCCCAGTTGTTTTTTAATGGCGGTTTTGTTTTTAATACGCTTTTACTAGTTTCACATGTGGGTTTGTCAGTATGTATGTAACTCTGAATAAAAGATAAAATTCACGTTCTTTAAAAATATAAAAGTGATATATTTAATACTATTGTTAATACTAAAGGCTAAACTATATTATTACATGTTGATGTTATTGAATGCTATTATTAGTACTAAAGGCTAAACTATATTACATGTTGATGTATTATAAGGTGCATGTAAACTTATAATTTGAAATGGTTTAAAGCTTTATAGTTTGATTAACTCTAAAAGCGTATTTTTTAGTTTTTTAAACTTAAATTTAATTATTTATTTTAAAATAATTTTGTGTATGAAAAATTAGAAAGCAACAAAATCTAAAATTTGTTTTGTCTTCTACACTAATACATTCCTTATATTTATGGCTTTCATATGAAATGTGTTCCAAAATCATCACCGAGATGCTTATAGTAACCTTTAAAGCGCAAGTTTCTCTGCAATCGTGTTTCAAATGTTCAATTGTCATGATAACATGTTTTAACATTTTTTGCATAAGGCTAATAGGGGTGTGTGGGGCAGTAGTGCCCTCTCCTTGTCAAATGCTTTCCAATCCTTAATTTTTTTTACACCTTGCCCCACTTTGCCTGGGACTGTGTTACTGTAGGCACCAAGATAAATTTAAAGCAAACTAAAAGCAACTAAAAAGCAAAAAATGATAGATAACATTTACATAAAATTTTTTACCCATACCTAATTATTAAATTTGTTTAACTTTTTCAGTACAAAAATCCATTGAACAAAACACTCACTCATTAAGATGAACAATATTTTTTATCCCTAAACGATAAACTATTTTAATACCTACCTCATTATAATGTTAGTTTCTGAATTTTTAATTGCATTTTGCAGTCTCATTCTATACACTACCTAACCTAACTAGGTTTAATTTTAAAGAAGTTTTAATTTTAAAATTAGTTTCTAATTAAATTAATGTTAAAGGATTCTGTGGGCAGTCAGTTAAGTTAGGTAACATAATTATAGAAGGCACAGACTACAAAAGGGGATTAAGAAGCTGTATATAATTAGTTAGGTATTAAAATTGTTTATAGTTTAGTGATTAAAATTAGTGTTTATTTTAGGAGTGGGTGTTTTATTTAGTGGATTTTTGTACTGGATTGCAGAAATTTTGGAAAATATTTTATAACTTTCGATTATTTGAAAATGTTTCATTGTTGTAAAAAATGGTAGTTTTGCATGTTTAGAAGATACCTGAAAAATCAAGAAAAAAATTAATGTTTAAGAGTAATATAGTGCTTTTTAAAAGGCTTTACGTAATGATACCGGGTAAAAAAGAAAAAAAATGAGAACATTTTTTTATTTAATTTTTTTTTCATCACCCCAGAAAAAGCTGAAATTTTATAATTTTTTGGTTTTTCTGGTTTGTTCCTGGATCGGAAGGTATTATTCGATTTCAATATATTTTTCAAAATTTCAGAAAGCTTCACCAATCGTAACTTTTCCGTCCAAGAGCATTAAAATAAAACATTAAAACAAAAATTTTAAAAAATCGCTAAAAACACATGAAAATTTTCATTTTTTCAAAATTTCAGGCTCGTTGCGGGAACGGAAGATATTATCCGATTTCAAAAATTTTTGTTTTGTTTTGTAACTCTTCACCAATCGCAACTTTTCCGCACTATTACGATTCGAAAATAAAAACTTTGTTTTTTTCGCTCCACCCTAATATATATATATATATATATATATATATATATATATATATATATATATATATATATCGTGGCCCAATAGCTAATTTCTAAACCGTTAGAGATAAGCATATAGTTCATTTTGGAAAAAATCTCTAAATTACGAAAGGAATTTGGGCTATGAAATGTTTTTTAAAAAAATCAAATTTTGAAAGAGTTACGAAATGTTAATTTTTATACAGCCTCTCAGTCCCATCAATCATATTTAGTTCAACATTCTTGACAAAACTTTAAAAAAAATCACTCTTCTACGACAAAAATTGACCGAGTTATGACGTTTGGAAAAATTAAGATTTTGAAGGATTTCGCATACTGTCCCTTAAGCGATCTCTCGCTGACGTCATGAAACCCATCAAAATCTTGATTTTTCAAAACGTCATAACTCGGTCAATTTTTGTCGTAGAAGAGTGATTTTTTTTTTTAGTTTTAAACGTTAAAGTGTTAAGAATGTTTTACTAAATATGATTGATACGACTGGGGAGCTGTAAAATAATTAAAATTTCGTAACTCTTTCAAAAGTTGATTTTTTGAAAAACATTTCGTAGCCCAAATTCCTTTCGTAATTTAGAGATTTTTTCAAAATGAACTATATGCTTATGTCTAACGGTTTAGAAATTAGCTATTGGCCACGATAGGAGTGGACACCCTGTATATATATATTACAGTTTGTGTTTACTTTTACCATATATTTCATGTTGCCAAAAAAAAAAAAAAACTACTAGTTATAACTCTAATCTTATACGGTAACTGTTATAAATCTAATAAATACCAATTTCAATGTGTGGTTATACTTCAAACTAATATACTTTAGCAATACTAAAAAAAATCCAAGCTTAATTACATAACAAGAACTTCATTAGAAAAACAATATCAATCTCTTATTCAAAAAGAAAGAAAGAAAACCTAACACATAGCAAAATTTTAAAATTTGATGAAAATTTCAAAATTTCAAGTTGAATGTTCGCTTTAGTTTTTTTGCTCAAAAATGATATGCTTGAAACGAAGCTTTCCCTAACAGCATCATCTCATTGGCCATTCAGCGAAACCCGATGAAATTCTCATCGGCCGATGATCCTATATGTCTCATCGGCCAAACAGAATCCGAGCAGCAAAACCCGATGAGTTTTTCTCGAAATATGATGAGATTTGGAGCAATTTAAAAGCAGAACAGCCCGTGCCGATGAATTTCACCGGGAAACTTGATCGGAAGGATATCGTTTTCCGATGGAATATAGCTCAGCTTATTTTCATCGGGAAAGTTGATCGGAAGGATATCGCTTTCCGATAAAAATTAGCTCATCGAAAACCGTGCTTGGATATTGATCGGAACGGTGCCATCGTGCGTTACGGGATCAGTTTACGAGGAGTTCGATGATCGGCCGAGCAAAATCCGATGAGTTGATGCTACTTGGGTTATAATTGATTTTTTTAAATGAGCATCTTCAATTTGCCCTTTTAAACCAGTAAATACCTCTATTTGAAGTGACGTGGAAAACTGGAATATATCTACTATCAGTGTGGTTTAACTATCAGTTTCATTTCTGGTGTGTGATCATCAAATTCTGAAAGTTTCTCATTCTCTCTAGCACATCCAATCTCCTGTTCACCAACTCTTTGTGCGGTTGTTATACTTATTAGTATCTGGAATTTAAGCCGAGAACTGAATATACACTGTAAAAAACGAATGATGTTTTTACAGTATAATACAGCTAAATGAGCCGTAAAACTGCAGACACGTGTTAAGAAATGTTACAAGAAATGCAATTTTCAATGCAAAATGTTGAGCTCGTGATAAAAAGACAATCGAGAAAAACTACAAAGCAAAGACTGGGTAATAAAATGACAAGTCGACACTATTTTCCGAATAATCGTACTGCTCACGTTTAAAAGGAAAATAAATAATCTTTAAATTAGTTTTGAAAAACTAAAAAATACGCGTTTAGATGCCTTTATAATAATACATTAACATCTAATATAAGTAATATACTTTATATGATATAGTTTAGCCTTTGGTATTAATAATAGTATTGAATATATTACTTTTATGTTTACAAAGAGCATGGATTTTATCTTTTATTCAGAGTTACATACAAACAACTGAAACACTTATAATACTCGTACATCAACATATAATATAGTTTAGTCTTTAGAGTATGAATAGAAGTATTAAATGTATTACTTTTATATTTGTAAAGAACGTGATTTTTGTTTTTTATTCAGAGTTACATACATACATACAAACCCACACGTGAAACTAATAAAAGCGTATTAAAAATGACTTTTTACTCAAATCGTATTTAAACAAGGAATTTAAACGAAATCATTACTAGCAACACAGGAATGTTATCACATCCCATTGCTTCGCTTTATCCGTTTTCAAGATATTCTTGAGACATTAACTCATAACATTCGTGATGACAGTCTGTTTGAGAATCATCAGTGGGCAATGATTGAGTAGATCAAAGAACGCTAATTCCTAAACTCTAGTTGACGTTCATCCCCAAACATCTGGTGACAATATTTGACAACATCATTGATAAATGACGCGCTGCATTTTCCTCATTTTAAGAGCGAGATGTTGCCAAAACCCGAAAGCGATACGGAATGAGTTGAGGTAAATAGAACCGTAACTTCAATGCTTCAACTATATATATATATATCCCAGGACCGTATTTAAGAGGCGGGTTTTTATGGTTAAAACTCCCTCCGAAATTTTTCAAAACTATTCCAAAAAATGCTTTTTAATGAACTTTTTTGCTGAATAATAATATTATTACTATTTTATTTTTAATTTTGTTATTTATTTTTCAATTTCATTTGAAAAATTAAACTATCATTAGTGAATGATAGAACAAATTTACCGATTCATCTTTATTGTAGTTTTCGCAAACATAATTTCATACACTACCATTTTAACTGGGACGAAGATGCTTTGCACACATCAGAATTTTTTGCTTCATTGGAAAGATAGGTTATTATTTTATTTTTCATGTTAATGCTGTCACTGTATAAGCATCTACTGTAACAGAAAGCAACAGAATATAGAACACGAAATCAAATTTTATTTTTCATATAGATTGTACAAGAAATGTGTTGGTAAAACCCTCCCTGAAACATTAGCCTGGTTTCTGCACTGATCTATCCTTTTCTTTCACTTTCAAAAAAAAAAAAAAAAATCATCACATTATTCGTATCACATACCATCTGCTATTTTTATTTCTACAGTTTTACGCATTTTTCAACTGTTCTCAATGATTTGAAAAACTAAAACACGGCTGGAATATCATTTAGCAACTGCCTAATTTTCAGTACACATATAGAAGCGCTTACTTCATTATGATTTTAAATCTCAAGTTGGATCATATTCTTTATGGTAAAAAGTTAGGAGAGTTAATGGAAATAAAATAATCTAAGATTTGCTAAAAGAAAAATGAGTATTTTATTTTAATAAATAATTACAGGTTATGAATCAGTAAATACTTGAAATGGAAAACAAGAAATTCCCCCCATATAGCTATGCCTGTCGCATTACTGACTAGAAACAATTTTATTTTACATAGAAACTAATGAATATAAAAACTTCCTTCTTTAGTTTCTTCATTTAAAACAAACTTTTGCTATAGCAAGACTATTTCCATTTCCTCGCATAACATCTGAAAAGTTCAAAAGCAGAAATTTGCAGCAATTTGCGATGCAAATTAAAAAACGCGAAATTGTTCTTCAAGGTAAACCGACATGGGTATAATTATAAGAATAATCGTAAACCAATGAGAAGAAATGCCTGAAAATAAACTCTAAATTGAAAAAAATTACACGTTAAATGAATTTTAACAGGAGTTTAACATGAGTTAAACGCAGGCTAAAAAGTTTTAAACTACAATGGGAAACTGAGGTACGAGTTCAGTAACTTTTTACTCATAATTTGGTAAACACCCAGAAAAATGATATGAAATTATTTTAATTAATTTTAACGGAACATATTTTTTTACTTATTACAAATGTTGAAATTATTAAATAGGCTTATAATATGAAATGCCTTCTTTTCAACAAATGTTGCTTTTAAAATCCTTTGAAAATGTTTATTGCGAGGTAGTTGATCACATTAGTGCTCTCAAATTAGCTGTGAACCAACATATCATTAGCATTTCCATCATAAGTCGTTGGTCTGATAATATAACCATGAGAGTTAATAACAGAAAGCCTGCTCTGGCTAATTGTTTCATAAATGGAAAAAGCTTATGCATAAATAAATAATGCTGTTATGTCGGGGTAATAGGCTGCTTACAAAATTCTAAGTTCACGGTGTTACGATTTGCTCTTTACAGGTTTTTTTTTCTTCTCATAATTAGGCAAATGATAGTTTGCCTTTATAATCGGACCAACGTAGTTTATTGACTTACTAGCTACTTGGCGCGGCTCTGCACGGGATCTATCTTGAGGAAAAATGTCATGTCAAGTAACGCGTGTGTTTAGAAGTCCCAATTAAATTAAAGTCAATAGTTTGCTAGAACGCAGTACGAAAAATTAATCAATCGCCAAAATTTTTTCAAATCCGTACGTTACAGGAAAAGCCTAAAGCAAAAGCAAGAACTTTATTTGTTTATGTTCAATAAAAAAATGGCAACACCTTTTTCTCATTAATAATTTATTTAACCCTTTTTAATTTCTTTCACGCTCGCACAGACGATTTTTATAAATCCAATTTAAAATGGATATTTCCAATTTTAAAAATGCTCATATCTTTTTTCAGGGTGGAGATATCGATTAGTTGTTTTGAAAACAATCGGAAAGAAACTTTCCTAAAAGTTATTTTTTGCGTTCTTTCGAATGAGACCAAGATTGAGAAGATCCGATTAGTATTTCGCTAGATAGAGCCCTTTTGAAGTAGAAAGAGCCATTTTGAAGTCCTTTATTCGAAATTTGAACGGATCAGTACTTTTTTCCTGCTCAAAAAGCACCCTATGACCCTTCCCGGGTGCCCAAGTATCTCCCTGCCAAATTTCGTCCAGATCCGACGTAAACTGCGGATTTGTATGAGGTACACACACACACACACACACACACACACACACACACACACACACACACACACACACACATATCGTCGCCACTATGCTAAACTAACGAATGTGAAAATTAGCACTTTTCAGGAGAGCCAAAACACTGCATATAACTTATTCCCGCCTGACGTGTATGGTTATTTTCAATTTTTAAACTTTTATAGATATCTTTAAGTGCAAAACTATCGTTCGAAGGTATAATTTTAATTTTAATTATTTGTAAAATTTGAACTTGAAAAACGCGATTTTTCACATTCGTTAGTTTAGCATGGTGCCGACGATATACAGTCCAGTCACATTAATGTGACCACCACGTACTTTCAACGTTGATTTTAAATAACCAATCACAAAAGGCACTTGGTAGCACCATGCAGTTTAGGGTATATAAGGGATGTGTGAGGGCTTTAGAAAACATTTCTATCGTTGGCATAATGCAAAAACGAAGCGATTTATTCAAAAAGAAAAGGGCATAATCATTCGCTTTCGGACCAAGGGTGGAAGCATTTTCGAAATGGCTGAGTTTTTGAACTGTTCGGTTGCCGTAGTGGTAAAAGTGTATCGTGCATGGCAAAATGAGACTGTCCAAAATCAGTGACATGGTAAATGTGGTGCACCATGAGCCATAGATGACAGAGGCGAACGACTGTCGGGGACATGCGGTGGGGGGTATAGACGGGCTACCGTTGAGCAACTCACCCCCTAGATGAACCAAGGGGCTACCAATATCGTCTCCCAAACTACAGTTTTGCGAACGCTTTTGCGTCTGAGCTCCCAAATAGTCTAAGATCCTACCGCAGTTTATCTACACTCATCACGTATATGTAAAATTGAAGCTGATTTCTTTCTGAACGTGATGCACTATGTCCGACTATGTAAAAGTGCCCGAAACCTATAGGCAGCCTGGCCTAAACAGGTCACATGAATGTAGTATTTCTACACTCATAGCGTACACTCATAACTCATATATCAAATTGAAGCTATTTTTTTTTCTGAATGTGGGGCACTAAGGCTGCCTATGTAAAATTGGCCGCAACCTCTAGGCAGCCTGGCCTGAAGTTTAGGGTCCAAAATTTCAAATGGTTATAAAAGACGGAAAAATTGGTCGATTCTTTTCCTTTTTTTACTAAAATTATTCTTAATGTGAGTACTTTTTCGAAAAAAAATTGATGAACTTAAATTTCAAAAATTGCCGATAGGGAGCGCTTTAGACTTTGTAGCTAAAAACAACTATTTTTTACCGTTTTTTTTCGTATTTTCGTAATTGATTCAAAAAGTTCAAACTCTAACTTAATTTTGAGCCCAAAATATCAACTAATTTCCAGTTTTTAGCAATATTCGGAGCAAACGTCAAAAAATGTGTTTTTCTGCTTTTTAACTTGTCCTTTCATGTAAAAAAGGTTATTAAAATCATCTGGCGATACTAATAATGTGAAAATAAAATTAAATGCACACTTTCTGAGTTGTAAAATACAAAATTTCTGGGTAAAAAAAACGTTGGAAATTTTTTTTTTTTATTTTTTTTAGTTACGAAAGTATTCATCTGATTTTATTTTAACATTATCAGGTACTTTTAATAATTTTTTACATGAAAGGACTAGTTGAAAAGCAGAAAAACACAATTTTTGACGTTTGGTTCGAGTATTGCTAAAAACCGGAAATTAGTCGATATTTTGGGCTCAAAATTTAAGTTAGAGTTTTAACTCTTTGAATCAATTACGAAAATATGAAAACAGTCGGTAAAAAGTAGTTGTTTTTAGCTCCAAAGTCTAAAACGCCCCCTATCGGCAATTTTTGAAATTTAAGTTTATCAATTTTTTTTCGAAAAAGTACTCACATTAAGAATAATTTTAGTAAAAAAAAGCAAAAGAATCGACCGATTTTTCCGTCTTTTATAATCATTTGAAATTTTGGACCCTAAACTTCAGGCCAGTCTGCCTAGAGGTTGCGGCCACTTTTACATAGGCAGCCTTAGTGCCCCACGTTCAGAAAAAAATTAGCTTCAATTTGATATATGAGTCATGAGTGTACGCTATGAGTGTAGAAATACTACATTCATGTGACCTGTCTAGGCCAGGCTGCCTATAGGTTTCGAGCATTTTTTACATAGGCGGACATAGTGCATCACGTTCAGAAAGAAATCAGCTTTAATTTGAAATATACGTCATGAGTGTACGCTATGAGTGTAGATAAACTGCGGTGGGATCTTGGACTAAAAGCAGAAGCCTGGCTCATGCAGCTATGCTGACTGCTGTCCATCGAGGACGAAGCCTGGAATTTGCACGCCAGTACCGCAGCTGGAGGTCCATTGAGTGGCGACAGGTTGCATTTTCTGTCACGTCTAATGCTCAATCGGACAGATGGACGTTGACGTATGAGGCTCGAAATCTCTGGAACCAAACACCTTGCAACAACTTCCGGAACGGTCCAAGCTGGAGGTGGGAGCATTATGGTCTGGGGAATGTTTTCCTGGCACTCTCTGGGTTCACTCATCATTGTAGAAGCACGATGAACTAATGCAAGTACGCATCTGTCCTTGAGGACCATGTCCGCCCCTATATGTACATTGTTTTTCTCAGGATGATGGAATCTACCAGCAGGACAATGCGAAGTGCCATACAGCTGCAAGTGTACCCTCGTGGCTCGAAAAGCCCCAGGATGAGTTTACCCTTCTCCCCTGGAGAGCAAAGTCTTCTGGCTCAAACCAAATCGAGAATATGTGAGACTATTTCGATCGGATTATTCGTGCCGTGGATCCTCACCTGCGTAATCTAGCGCAGCTGACCAAAGCATTGGAGTTGGCATAGCTCAACCTACCAATGAACACTTTCAGGGCCATAACTAAATCGCATCCTGCACGTCTCGTAGAAGTCCGCTCTGCGAAAGGTCGTTTTTCTGACTTTTGACAGGTGGTCACATTAATGTGACTGGACTTTGTATATATATACTCTTTGTTTTATTTATATGGATTGACTACATTAGTAATAAATAATTGTAGAATACTAATAAAGCGTCTGCAAGCGCAAGTTAGGATCAGGGCTACTGTTGGGATTTTCAAAAAACCCAAGATTGAGTTGATAAAATCCTCAAGCACGAGGAAGAAAACCGAAGAGAATGTGTATCAGAAATTCTAAATCGCTTTTTTTTGTAAATGTTACTATTGTAGTTGATCTCTTGATCCTAAAACTGAAAAAGTGAAAATTGTGATAATAGAGACAAAAATTGATCTCTCAATATTTATTTATTCTTAACAATTTATTAAAAATAATGCAAAAACCGCCTAATGAAAAAAAAGAAAGTTTTGTGAATATCTTCACGATACAATTATACAAATAGTACAAGAGAGGCAGCAAAGTTATGTAACTTAAAAAGAGAAATAACATCCGAGATGAATCAGATATTATTTATTTATTTATTGAAGTTCTTACGCAAACCTTTTAAAAATTTAAGCATGTGCATTCCAGATGGCTTAACCAAAACATTATATTTTAGTAAGAGCAGTTATTTTGTTTCCCATTCTTGGTAGAAATGACGCATATTAACCATTTACATTTTAAATCTACAGATTTAACCATAAATCATTCTTTATACTTTGAGGTTTTAAAGGAAAAAGTTAGAACATCAGCTGCGAATGTTATGTTGGTGTAAATTGGAATTATTCTTTTGTAGTTTTATAATGTTCCCTTTCGTCAAAGAATAAATAAAATGAATAAAATGAAAGTAACTCTTTTTATTTTTAACGAAAAACGCTATTCATTGAGATAGTAATGCTCGTTTGTCATTCAGAAATTCAATGACATTATTCATTAGTAGGCAGTTTTGAAACATATATTTTTGAGAAATTGAAACACACAATTCTTTGAAAAGCAGTCACGAAATATTATTTCAAACAAATGAAACAGTGAATTAAAACATTAAATTCGATGCATAAAGTTAACGAAGAAAAAGATAATCTACTGTCATTGTATTTATTTTCCCTCTATTGCATGAACAAAAAGAAAGAAAAAGAAATGCAACGTTTGTCTAGTATCAGTATCATAACAAATAACAATGTTCTTTTACAAAGATGGGAGAGCATAATTTTCCTGTTTTAATTTTCTTAAATGCTTTTTAGAAACAACTGAACACAACAAAAATTAATGAATTTAGAAATTTTTATCTGTTCCTAGTAATATTTTGTAAGATCCCTTTTTTTCTTTGCAATATATGTGTCTGTATGTATGCATGCATACACAGGTCGTGGTAATAATGAAAGCAGCGTAAGTTTTTGGAATATAGTTTCGAGTAGCTGTACGTTAGGCAAAAAAAAAAAAAAGGTCAGTGTAAATTTTGATTTCATTAAAAAGGATTTTCACATAAACATAGTCACTTTTCTGAGTATGCATCAACGCTTAGGGAAAGTTACTTTCTCAAAAGTAATGCTAAAAGTAAGTTATTTAAAGTAATACTTGAAATAACTTACAGCACTGTCGTTCTAAAATTTACGGTAGGTTTACTGAAGGAAAGTCCAATACATACAAGTACTGTTACGAGTGAGTGACGTTCCTCTTAGCAGAAAATTTTACTGCTGGTCCAATCATCGTCGTGAAAACGTGACTTTTATACTATCATCCTCCCTTAAACAGCAGTTTTGGTTAGTGTACAATTTTCATTTGCTCCTAGTGGGCCATATATTTCAGTCTTTTAGTGCGAAATTAGTGCACTTAATTGAGGAATTTAAGAAGAATCCAAGAGAGAGAGTTTATGCTTTACTCAATTTGTAAAAACTTCTGGCTTATGTCACTATCATCGTAACCCATCTATATATTACAGCACCTTCTACGTTGTTGTCTTGTGCTAGCTAAGCTAGCAATTTGGGGTGCACTGCTTCACTTTTGCAACTGCATCGTCATTTGGTGTAAAGTCCGACTTCTACAGTACACACATGCTATAGTGACCCATTTTTAGGATAGGCAACCATTCGCAGCACAATAACACACTCACACAAGGAAAGGACAGGAGAGCGAAAGTACATTCTTACCCTAGCTGGGATTCGAACCCAGACCGTCTCCATTCAGTCAGACTTATCTGGTCACTAGACAAGTTGGCCGGCACAGGACCTTCTATCAAAGTAATTTATAATGACATCAAACGCCTATTTAATACTATTTAGATTCAACTGCATATCATTTCATTCCATGCTCGGATGATTAGACAAATTACAATAGCTGTGTTTGATACTGGTGTACATCTTTAGTATTATACGGTGGTGCTCAACCTTCTTTTTTTGCCCCAATGCCTCACCTCATATAAACTCACTGCCAGGAAGCTGAAATTAATTTCGTTACATAGAAAATATCAGAAAATTTGGAAAAAATAACGAAATGTTCTAATTAAAATTTGTTGTAACAGCTATTTGGTCGTATTTTCTGAATGTAAAGTTTGAGTTGTTTTTAGAAATTAATTTCTGAACATCGGGCTCCAGATCGAATACTATCTGCTATAAGTTCTGCTGCAAACACTGTTATTATTTACCTGATCTGGAAAAGATAAGCACCCGGGAAGAAAAAGAAAACGCAGTAAGCAATACAGTAGAAAAATGAGTTGATTAGCGGCGGTTCAGGTAATGTTGTCAATGATATTCCATGTTGCTGTCTCAAGGATATAGAACGGTTTTTGCACTGCTTCTGAAGGTTCTGGTGTGCAGTTTTCAATTTGTAACATGCATATTGGACTATAGGAGTCATCTTCTTTAGATTGGACACTACCGGTATAAAGTAATATTCAATTAGATTCTTTCTACGAACTTTCCTTTTGGTTTCGTGCCAGAAACTTTCTTTTGCATTCAACTCATTATCTGCATTGCTTTGCTCATGTTATAAAGAAAACAAACTGGTCACTCATTTTATTTCTTGAAAAAAAAGAAGAAAAAGAATTTGAATGGTTCTGCACTCTTCTGACAAAATTTTTACTAAATATTGAGATTCCAAGAATGTTTGTGCGGAGAAAAATCTGTTTGGGGAGTACGTAGCTATAGCAATCGTGTAATGTGTGTGAAATAAAGTATGTTTGCCTAAATACTACCTGTACAAAAAATGAAAAAATATAATAAAGTAAGAAAAGTAGTAACAGCAAACAATTTATTTTCACAACAAAATCTTATCTCAAAAAGAAAATTTATTTTACGATACGTAAAAGAAGACTTCTGGTTTCTTTCTCTTGCTTTCGGATTACATGGTGCTGGTGTCATTAACTTTTTCCGAAGGAAGTTGCCATTATATGGAGTAATTTTGCTAAAAGTTTTATGCCTTATCATGACTTTAACCTCATTTTATGTTTTTTCCTTTTCTTTGTATAATATCAGCAAATTTGAAGAAAGCTATTTAAAATTTAAACTTGCTTTATTTCTGTTGTTCTGTATAGGGATAGTATTTAGAAGCATTATTTTATTAAAAAGAAGAAAGCTTGAATCGCTTTTATATGCTGTAGTAAGAATTCATTCCTGTGTTCCTGCGCGCACCTCATCGCTGCATTTTCGCAGATTATTTGCAATAAGTTATGCTGCAAACATTGTACTGCTTGTAATAACTCAACACACATGCGGTGGTGCAGACTTGAACTGCCATCTGTACACAATTGTCCTTGTGTGGTGTGTAGATTCTGTACTTGGTCTGTTTTGTATTTATTTCCATTTTATCTGCAGCATATTAGAGCAATGCATTTTGGGTTGCAGCATACACCTGTCCAGATCTACGAAAATTGATTACCAGTATATTTCACTTCTCCACAATCGCATTTCTAAAGTTGGTAACAGGGCTAGCGGAGAACTTCATTGGCTGCTCTTCCTAATATGTACGTACATGTTACTCACTCTATTTCTTTGTTCACACTTACTGATATTCATGCCATATAAACATTGGACCCGTACACTTAACGTATCGTACGCAAGTTTCTGGAGCATATTCTATTTCTTTTTGGTTTGTTACTCGGCGTCAACTGTTGGAAATGCAGCAACCAAGATGAAATTGGTGCTTCACAATCTGCGTATGGCTGATGCTACCTGCTTAAAGCGACTGACCTTAATAATGCAAGTTCATGATACGCCACTTGGATTTACCCTTTTAGACTCGATACGTCTAGGGAAAGGTTTGGTGCTCAGTGCTTTCGGAGCCTTAGTATCGTATGGAATTATTGTTTCTAGCTTTACGAAAAATTAAATTCGCCGTAATTTCACCTTCATTTACATAATCAATAGTACATAGGTCAGGAAATAAAGCTGGAATGAATATACCTACGGTCTTGGATTGTTCTGAAGTTGGTTAAAAAGAGAGGCTTACTTTTTACCGATTGAAAACAAGAAGAAAGCATAACAAAGTTACGAAATTTAGAGTAAAAATAAAATTTGAAAAACCACTCAAAACCATATACTAGAGCTCGTTTCTTTTCTTTTAATGCGCGATCGGATGGGAAATGCAAAACACTATGGAAATGTAAACTTTTTTTTTTTTGAATATTAGATACATTATCCATCCACTTCTCTACATAGCCATTGTTCTAATTGATACATTTGTTGAGCCAGGCCCGTCATTTTGAGTTTTTCCAGGAGAGGGGGACAAAGAGTGTATACACAATGTAATTTTTATTGAAAATTGGCAAAACCACGCCTACTTTCATGAAAATACATTGATTTTCCTGGGGGGGGGAGGGGTAATTGACCCCTGACCTCCCTAAATGACGGGCCTGGTCGTAGCGTGGAGCCAAGTTTCCCAATCCTTGTCGGGGAAGGCTTTCCCCTCCTTAGAGTCAATTCTCTACTTAGGGCTAAGAAAATATTTGTGCTCTGAACTACATTTTCGCGTGATCAAAAAGATGGAAATCGGGAGGAGTCTAGACTGCTATGATTGGATAGCATGCATCATGAACATCTGTACGATCTTTTTCGAACTTTCAACTTCTTTTTTTTTACTTTGGAAAGTTTTCCTTGCATGTTACTCATTTGTCGGAACTTTTTTGCTGCACTGCATCCAGAACTCGCACAACGACATGTTCTGCCGGCGGTTGCTTTGGAGTTGGAAAACGTCTAATTAGGACAAGCCTATCTAAATGAGAAGGGGGAAAATTTGATGTTCCTGTTTTGCATTAATTAAAATTCTACTTGAGGGCGCAGCGAAGCGGAGTCTGCAACAAGGTGCGTTCCGCTGCAATACCATGCAGGATATGTTGGCGAAGGAGCACGCACAAACACAAGCACACAGACACACCTATGGCAATTCGTCATTGTGAAAAACATAACTTGAATTCGAAGTATCAAAAAAATTTTTTTTTGTTGAAACAGGCCTTTTTTTTGTGGTATAATTTGATTAGTTTCACTTTTTCAATATTTTTTTTTGTAATCTATATATGTATATAAATGTATGTATGTTTGTATGTTTGTTCCTTATACAAATCCACAGTTTTCGTTAGATTTTCAGCAAACTTGGCGCACAAAGGTTTCTTGATGTACTAGAATTCACATAGGTAGGATTTTTAAACTTAAAAAAAATCTGAAAAGCTTAAAATTCAATTTTTGTCTCAAAATGGCTATTTTCTTTCAATTTTGAGAAGATAGAGTAATAGATATGAGCCTAAAGCATGCAAATTGATAAAATTTAACACATTTAAATATGAGTATTTTCCAACAAAGTATACGATTAACAATGAATTATCAATTTAAGGCTCATCTATTTCATTTTAGCATGAAATAAGTTCAATTATAATTAGCTATGATGTGTTAATAAGCACCCAAGCTAATAAGCTAGTTATACATATCGATTTTTTTCTCTTAGTTATAAAGTTGTGGAGGAGAGAAATTTGAATAAAAGTGTGAATAACATTTTTAAGTTGTCAGAAAACAATAATAAAATAATAAGAATAATTTAAAAAAATTTTTTTTAATATACTTAATATATTCATCGAGCTAGCAATTCTGCTATTAACTAGTTCCATTAACTTATAATTATATTGATAATTTCTATGTTTTAAGAACAATTTAAAAGACAAGTTATTGCTGCTGTCCTTTTTTGGCTTATATAAAATGTCGACTTAAAAAATAGAAGTGACGACTAATAATTTTTCCAAACTTGGCATTTAATACATGTATCATGAAAAGCGTCAAATAGTACAGGATTACAACCAAAAAGTGTTTCCATACTAATGACTGATTCTGATAGGGTGAGTTCTGGTAAGTGCGTCCACGGGGTAAGTGCGTCCACTGGGAATTATATGAACACTGTCCTGAAATGGCTTCTGCAACACATCGACTATGTTAGATAACTGTCTAATGATAATTTCAATAGGTAGAATTCAGGCCTGGATTCAATAGACGAAACACAATCAGAGACAACTTAAATGTCTTCAAAAAAACTCTAAAGTAAAGATTGAGAAGGTTTTGTTTCAATTTCTCTTGTAGTCATATCAAGCAATTGAAGTCAAGAAATGCAAGTTGTTTCTTTTGAGTAATAGCTACTAATAACATACATGGGGTATTTTGATCAAATACACTAACTAAAATTTGTTTATATGACGGTACGCACTTTCCCTTTCTTTAAAGTAAGGTGGGGGTAAGTGCGTACCATTATGATGGGGCAAGTGCGTACCACTATCATGAGGCATATGCGTACTATTATGCGGAGCAAGTGCGTACCATTATGATGAGGCAAGTGTGTACCATCACGTGGAAAATTCGACTCTCGTAATTCACCTATAATTTTGCTTATAACTCTTTTATAAGCCGATTATAAATCCGACGTCATTTCCATCAAGTATTTATATTTACATTGAATGCGGCATAAGATTTCAATTTTATTCATTACCTCTGAAATATATTGGCTTTTAGATATCAGCTAGTAAATTTTTCGTTGAAAATAGCGATCATAAGCTATACTTAATTTAAACCAGAATGAAAAATGAAGCAATGAAATTAAGGGAAACACTAAATAAGGAACCAACTGATTCAAAAAACGAAGATGGAGTAATGAATAAATTATATTTAAGAAAATTAAGAACACCTTGTGAAAAACTATTTCAATGTACAAGGAAAAAAAAGTACAAGTATCATATCATGATCAATTATTTTCTTTTTTTTTTCCTCTTTATTTTGTGTTTTTTCTTACTGCTGTTGATTCTAATAAGAAAAATATTTTAAAACCGTATTTATTCAAAAAAGAAAAGAAAAAAAAAACGAATTGTTCACTCAGGTCACCTAAAGATCTACCATACAAATAGAATTAAAGAAAATCACAGGGGTACGCACTTACAACAACGCTATTGGACGCACATGTCTCATCTTACATTTAAGAAGGGGTAAGTGCGAACCCTGGCTTAAACACAGACTGATTAATGTATTAAACAAAAATAAACTATGTAGACTATAAGTGATTATTACTAAATAAAAACAACTTACATTTGCTCACTTGGTCTTATTAAAAGGACAGAGGAAGAATCACAGACACAACTCTCTCAATCTTCAAATCACAGTTGTTCGCAAGACACGTGGGATATCACTGATTGCGTTTCATCCATGCAAGCAAGTGCTGATCTCTAGTATTAGGTATTATCCCAAGGCAACTACCTAACATATTTAATATGTGCCAGAAGTTTTTTCCTGCTCATATTCACATAATTTAAGGTGGACGCACTTACCCCGCTAGGTAGGGAAAGTGCGTACCTTAGAATAGGTGTCATAAACCAGGTTACAAAACCTATACTTATGGTTTATTTAACATATTATATGCTTGAAAATCTTAGTAAAGGATCTGGAAAGAAAACTAAAAAAAAATTGTGATTGTACAAGATTTTTCAACAGAGCAGCATCCTTGAGAAAAAAGGGTACGCACTTACCAGAACTCACCCTATATTTTTAAAAGTTGATTTCAGGAAAAATGCATAAAAAAGGCAGCCCTATGTTTGAAAAAGTTTTTGAAATAAAAATCTAAAATTTATCAGAATTACTTCGCTTGCTATGTGCGTTTTTCATACCAAATATTGCTAAAATTGAATAGGGTGAAGTTAAAAACATTTTTTTTGATTGATCTGACTTGCATTGTCTTTTAATTAAAAGAAAAGCAGCACTTTTAAAAATTATACTTTTTATTCATAGCTTAAAAATTTTTAATACTCCATTTTGTGTAAACATGCAGTAAATTTATGTAGGGAAATAATCTTTAATATAGTTTTAAAAAAACTAAAAAATACGCTTTTAGATCCAATTATAATATATCAACATGTAATATAGTTTAGCCTTTAGTACTAATAATAGCAATAAATAGCATCAACATGTAATAATATAGTTTAACCTTTAGTATTAACAACAGTTTTAAAGATATTACTTCTATATTTAAAAAGAACGTGAATTTTATTATTTATTCAGAGTTACATACATACATACCCACATGTGCAACTAATAAAAGCGTATTAAAAAGTGGTAACTATTATCTTTGGCCACGCAAATCAGGGATTTTTTTTTTACTGTTCCTGTCGCCACACTGAATATATGTATATACATATATACAGTTGAGCCTCGTTAATTCAAACACGCTTAGAACGACTAAGACGAACTTCATTTCCAATCCCCGTGTTATGGTTTATAGTGTATTGTTTATTGAATATTCGGATAAGACGAGCTAATTTTAAAGGTCCTTTTCAGTTGTTAGTTTTAAAAAAGTTAGTTAGTGTAAAAAATGAATGTTTTTTACTGTATAATTCAGCTAATTTTACAGGAACTTTGCAGTAATAAAGTGTAAATTGATAATTTCACAGTAGTAAACTGTAAAATTGCTAGTTTACAGTAATAAACTGTAAAATTACTAGTTTTACAGTTTATTATTGTACATTTTACAGTTTTAAACTGGAGCCTCTGCTGCCAGTTGTTATACTGTTGTTTTTACAGTATAGTACGGCTAATTTTATGGTAACAAACTGTAAAATTGCAATTTTTTCAGTAATAAACTGTAAAATTGCTAGTTTTACAGTGAGAAACTGTAAAATAGCTAGTTTTAGTTTATTACTGAGCTTTTAGTTTTAAACTGAAACTTCTGCTTTCGGTATATAATACTGTAAAAACAACTACATATTTTTTGTAGTGTACTGTATATATAGAAACAACTGGAATGTAAGAAACTTTTCACTGCATGATCAAAGTAGATTGGCTATCGAATGAATGGTATCAGAGAAATAAAGTTTCATTTTTTTCTTTTCTATGATAAAAGAATTCTTGCGTGTGAAATTAATTACTCATAATATATAGCAGTTAGCTATTGCGTGAGTACTTCTCTCTCGCTCTCTTTTATTCGTACTTACTATGTATTCCGTTAGCACTGGTTCGACACGTTACGCGATTCCATTGAATATTTTTGACATTCTTGAACAAATGCTAAAATGTAGGAATATTATTATAAATGTATAACATCCACAGAAGAAAAAAAAATGTATCTCAAACTTTCATAAATGCGGATTTTTTTTAGATCACATCAATATTATATAAGGATTGCTTTAAATATTTTCGCTTGAATTCTCAAAAAAAATTGAAGCAAGAATGTATATTTTATAAGAGTTTTTAGATATTCCTGTAAAATACACATTCTGAAGTGTTTGAAGTTTATAAATAAACATTTTAGTGGCTGTCAGAAAATCTCAAGAACGAATATTTCAAACTTAAGTTCTGAAGTCTTAGCTAAACATATTTGTATTAAAGTCTGCCAGAATAACTTTTTTCTCTCTCTTTTATGCTCGAAAACAATTTTGCGTGCTTGCGTTTTTTCTCAGCAGATTATTATAACTTAATCTCTGCTGCCAGATGCTGTTTTCTTATGCTTTTCGAGAGCTAATGTTTTAAGAAACACCCCATGTATTTTTTAAAAAAAGTAGAGAACACACACACACACACACACATATATATATATGATATAGAAAAAAAACACACATATAGACACATATAGAAAAAAAAATAAACTCAAATGTTTAAATAAAATAACGAAGAAATTGAGCAATATTTCATAAAATTTTTATTATAGATTCAAAACATTAAGATTCAATTTCAAAGGACCATAATGAATGGCGATTAAAAATGTCTTTGTGTGTTTTTATAACATTAAAAGGCTATTTTACCTGATATTGTTTCCTTTCGCTTTAAATTGACTGCCTTAGTTATTTTTCATTTTCGTTATGTTTGGGTATTGTTTTTTTCTTTCACTGTAGTTATTTTCTTTTTTCTTAAAATACCATTTTTTTAGAGAAATATTTTTAGAGCTTACTCATTCCGCTAAAAAATATATTTTATGCGTGGAGTTATTGGAGACTCAAATTAAAATTAGAAATAAAATTTTCGATTCTACTCGTAGGTTAGAGAGAAAAATATGAGTTTCATTTTAACTGAACATCAAATAACGTTTTTCATGTATTTTAATTTTTTAATAAAAACCTGTTTTGGAAATTTCAAGAGGAATTCAACCTTATTTTTCCTCTTAAAAAGTATTTCAATTCTTGGTTCAATTAAAATCGACCATTTTGCATATCCTCTTCTTTCTTCGAGAGCATCCCCAGTTGGTTGATTGTTTTTTTTGCGAACAAGGGATTTTTCTCCCCTTTCTCTCAAGATTAGAATACATTGCATTTTTTCAGCGCTGTAAGTTACAAGTAAGTTCTTTTAAAATATTTAACACTATGATAATGTTTAAAATGCTAAAAAAAGATCGATTTTGAATGTTACAACTTTGATGAAAAAGAAAAAAAAATATTATGTTTATCATCTTCTTGATACATTGACAGAATAAAAATAATATCCTTTAAATTCTTAATATTACAAGCTTTCTTCTTATTTTATCAAAAGTATTACTCTGCATTTAATAATATTTTAATAACTATATACTACGAAGTATTAGAGGATCTAAATATAGGATAATTTCTGATGCCAAGATAACATGGTTATTCTAAAAAGTTTTCCTTGTGAAAGATTTTTTATTTGCTTTAAAATTTAAACACAGAATTTGCGAAAAGTTTCCTTGTTTTCATACTTGCATATGCATTTAACATATGTTTCATTACTTTTTAAAGACAAATTTAAATTATGTATTGTCCGACAGTGGATGAGATGGAAAGGTTAATATCCGGTTTACTGGCGAAAATGGACGCATCTATTTAGTTTTTAGGGACGTCGGCTTTTGCAGATGTATGTTAGCCTCTCAATTAAGCTGAGGCACAGTGAATTGAATGAATCACGAGCATCAAATGTTTACTTTTCCCCCCTCATCCAGATAGACTCGTCTGAGCTGGAAGTTTGCCAGTTCCACAGCATGCATGGGCAGACAGTACACTGTAAAAAAAAATGCTGTTTTTGCAATATAATAATAATTTTTCGTGACAAACTGTAAAAACTGCTGATTTTATACTTTTTCACTGTAAAACTGCTGCTTTACAGCAATAAACTGCAAAATTGATAATTTTACAGTTTGTTACTGTGAATTTAAGTTTTAAACTGGAAATTCTGCTGTCAGTAATTTATTGTTGTTTTTACAGTATTAGCTTATTTTGTGGTAATAAACTGTAAAATTGCTGCTTTACAGTAGGGCTGCGACATCGATGTCGATGTTTTGGAAACATAGATGTTTTTGCTCAAACATCGATGTTTTTACCATCGATGTTTGAGGGTCGATGTTTTCCCAACATCGATGCTTTGGGTTTGATGTTTTTTTCGATGTCTATGTTTTATAATCTAGCAAAAAAGGCTTGATAAAAATATGCGATATGCAGACGTATTAAGAAGTTTTCATCCTTAATCAGAAGTTCCAGTATTAATCTCATTAGAAAACATTTTCTATGATTATTATCGATGTTTTGCTCTCGATGTTTCTAAAACATTTCTAATTTGCTTTCACCATTTTTTTTAAAAAATATTTATTTCATTATTATTCTTTATGTGAATGTTTTATATTTTAGCAAAAAAAAAAAAAAAATCATCAAGATATGCGGCCAAAAGTCATATCGTTAATCAGCTGTTACACTATCAATCTCGTTAGAAGACGTTTTTGATAGTTACCATCGATTTAAGGTCGATGCCTTTTAATGCTCAGTTTCGCGTTCGATGTTTCTTTTTCTTTTGATGTCTGTTTTACACTTCAGCAAAAGGCAATAAAAATATGCAATAAAAAAATTCATCTTTAACAGTTACAATATCTATCGTATTGAAATAGTTTTTTTTTTTAAATTACTACCGATGATTTACGGTCAACGATTTTTAAACATCGTTGTTTTTGTTTTGCTTCAGAATTTTTTTGCCGATAACGGTGTTTTACATTTCAACAAAAAAAGTTTCATAAAAATATGCGATAAATAAAAGTTATACAGTTAATCAAGAGTTGCAGTATCTATCTCACTAAAAAAGTTTTCTATAATTGACATCGATATCATACGGTTGATGTTTTTCAGGAGACAAAAGATAAATCTAATTGAGTGAAAAAAGAGGGGCAATGTATTGGGGAGTTATTGTATTACTGTACATTTAAATGTGTAAGTAATTTTTATAAAAAAATATCGATGTTATGAACCATCGATGTTTGAAAACATCGATGCTTTTTGGTCGATGTATCAATACCATCGATGTCTTAATTTCAAAACATCGATGTCTTGAAACATCGATGTTTTGCCTTCGATGTCGCACCCCTACGTTTACAGAAATAAACTGTAAAATTGATAGTTTTGCAGTTTATTATTGTGCATTTTACAGTTTTAAACTAGAACCTCTGCTACTAGTATTATACTGTAAAAGTTACTTTATTTTTTGTTTTGCATAGCCTGTCAGTTTGCAAAATTGGCATACATTTATGTCTATTTTGTACAAACAAAGAAAAAAATGATGGTTCGCAAACGTTTGATTTTAAGTCTAAGAAATTTTTGCACATGATTTTTTTAAAAAGGTGCCTAGTCAAGCAGTGACGTACTCAAGGTGGTGCAAAGGGAAGTATAAACCCCCAAGATAACTTCACATTATGAGATAAGGGCACCGAACTTTGAAAATCGGTGAAATTTTCAAGCAAAAAATGGACGAAAGCGTTGGAAAAGAGGGTTGAATTTTCAAATAGAAGGGTTGGAACTTGAATAGTGGTAACTGTTTATTTATGTGAAATCAAAAAGGGGATACTTGCCACTGGTTTTTACAGCATTTCAATATAGTCACCAGCAGTGTAACAGTACATTTCCAACGATGTAGAAATCGAGGACAATTGCACCATTTTATGTATTTCGGAGGACTTATTTATTTATGCAACAGAACTAAGATAATTTTAAAGTGAAAATAAATGGAATTAACACCAGATTTAACAAATTAAGAATAAGTGAACATAGAAGCAACATTATTCACAAAATTTGTAAAAGTATATATATTTCCGGAGTTGCTGGATCAGGGGTTGTTCATCTTCTGTTCTAGATTAAAACAAGAAGTTCTGTCAAGAACTAAACGAGCCTACTTTCCCGTACATCGACATCGGCATTGTAGCATCTGATCAATATTCTCTTGATTATCTGAAACTAAAAATTATGTCAAACATATCTTTTTGCAATTAAAGCTGATTTCTGAAAGCAAAATATACCCCTCTCATCAGATAAAATAGACACGTAAAAAGTAAATAAACGAGTCAATAAAGTTTTGTCGCACCTTTTAAAGAATGTAACTGTTATAGTTCTTCCGTAGAAAAATTCCACAATCGTTTTCAAAAGAAAAAAAAATAAATAAATAAAATAAAAGTACAAAGAACTTCAAAAAACATTTTATCAAAGAAAGAAAAAAAACTCGTTCGTTGATAAAATGTTTTGAATTTCATTTTTAATCCGTTGCCAGTTGTTAAATATAAATAAGGAATAAAATGCTCTCGTGAATGAAAAATTTTTGTTAACAAAAAAAATCGTCTGATAAAAACAAATAATAATAAATTAAACAAAACAAATAAATAAATAAACAAAAAATCGTCTGCCCAGTCAGTCATTTTTTCTGAGCCTGCATTTCCGCCATGTTTGCGGAGTCGGAGTCGGAATCAGAGTCCTCACAGAAGATTATTCAGAAAAGTACTTTACAATACATTATTTATCAAAACCATTTTCTTACAAAGTTAGTTTGAAGGAAATCCGCCTTGAAGTTCAGAATCAACATTCAATTTAAATTTCTCCGTAGGCGCTCATGTTAAAATTTTTTCTGAACGGTTCATCATTGAACGAAAAATGGTTCAAATTGAAAAGTGAACTATAGGAATGATCCTCTCCGAGATCTTTCGAACAAAAAAAAGTTTATTCAATTCGGACGGTTCACTTAAAAGTTATTAGGTGGGGAAAGGTTGTTTGAACGGTTCAATGTTGAACGAAAAAAATGTTCAAATTGAAAATTTAAATACGGTAATAAAGCATCCTTGCCGAGATCTTTTGAACAAAAAAAAGTTTGGTTAAATCGGACTGTTCATTCAAAAGTTATTTGGTGTGAGAGCTTGTTTGAACGGTTCAATGTTGAACGAAAAATTGTTCAAATCGGAAATTTAACAAGTTCTGTCAAGAACTAAACGAGCCTACTTTCCCGTACATCGACATCGGCATTCTAGCATCTGATCATTATTCTCTTGATTATCTACGAGGGCTGTCTGAAAAGTTTCCGACCTAACATAGATAAAATATTTTTATCGTCCAAACTGGCTGTTACTTTTTGACATAGTCTCCTTGTAAGTCCACACAGTCATCCAGTAATGCTCCCATCCTTTTAACCCATCCAAAAGTAGTGATGAAAATGTGTCCTCAAAAAAGCTGTTGACAAAGTTTATGACCTCCTCATTTGAAGAAAACCTTTGTCCTCCAAGTGCTTCTTTCAGCTTATGGACCAAGAAAGGGTCACTTGGGGCCAGGTCTGGTGAGTAGGGTGGTTGTTCAACGATTTCGAGCCTTAACTCGTGAATTTTGGCCATTGAAACCACTGAGGTGTGAGCAGGAGCATTTTCTTGATGAAAAAGAACTTTTTTCTTTTTCAAATGCGGTCGTTTTTCTTCTATTTCCTTCTTTAATTTGTCAAGGAGAGTAGAATAGTATGCTCCTGTTATGGCTTTTCCCATCTTAAGGTAGTCAATGAGCATCTCTCCATGGCTATCCCTGAAAACGGTCGGCATCACTTTTCCTACAGAAGGAACTGTTTTGGACTTTTTTGGAGATGTTCTCACTTTGCAGTCCATTGTTTTGACTGCATTTTTGTTTCTGGAGTGCGCTGATGAATCCAGGTTTCATCCACAGTGATAAGTCGTCAGAAAAACTCTGGCTCATTGTGCCAGAAGTGCTCTGAAAATGTTCATTTGGACACGTTTCTGGTCAAATTGAGCAAGCGCGGCAGTCAAAGTGCAGCCAGCTTCCGCGTGCTTAATTTCTCATTTAAAATGTGGCATGTGCATTCCTTAGAAATATTCATACTTTCTTCTATCTATCTCGCCTTCAATCTGCATCATCCAGCACCATTTGATGAGCTTTAGCAATGTGTTCATCAGTGGTAGCAGTTTTGGGTCGACCTGAGTATTCATGAACACTCTAGCTGGTACAGACATGTTTAAATTCCGCTACCCAAAATTTGACTGTTGTAGACGATGGTGCAGAGTCCTCATACACAGAGTCCAACTCCTTTTTAATTTGTGCAGGCGTATTTCCTTTTTAAAACAAGTATCGAATCAGAGCTTGATATTCGATTTTTTCCATTTTCAAAAAACTGTTGGAGAAACTCACTAGTATGGCTGTCACACACACAATTTGAACTAAAAATAGCCAAAACTACGGTTCCAAGTTTCCAAAAGACTCCTTAATAAGAACATCTTTCTTTGTTTCATAAGTTTTGCCCTTTTCATATCAAGGTCGGAAACTTTTCAGACAGCCCTCGTAAGACTAAAAATTATGTCAAACATACCTTTTTAGCACTTGAAGCTGATTTCTAAAAGCAAAATATACCCCTCTCATCAGATGAAATAGACACATAAAAAGTAAATTAATGAATAAATAAAGTTTTGTCGCACCTTTAAAGAATGTAACTGTTACAGTTCTTCCGTAGAAAAATTCCTCAATTGTTTTCAAAAAAAATTAAAAGTACAAAGTACATCAAAACACATTTTATCAAAGAAAGAAAAAAAAAAAAAAAAAAAAAAAACTCGTCCGTTGATAAAATGTCTCGAATTTCACTTTTAATCCGTTGCCAGTTGTAAAATATAAATAAAGAATAAAATGCCCTCGTGAATGAAACATTTTTGTTACAAAAAAATCGTCTGCCAAAAATAATAATAATAATAATAATAAATTCAATAAAACAAATGAATAAATAAACAAAAAATCGTCTGCACAGTCAGTCATTTTTTTTCGGACTGTTTACTCAAAAGTTATTAGGGGTGACAGCTTGCTTGAGCGGTTCAATGTTGAACGAAAAATTGTTCAAATCGGAAATGTAAATACGGGAATGAAGTATCCTTGAAAAGTTCTTTCCAACAAAAAAAAGTTTGTTCAAATCGGACTGTTCATTAAAAAGTTAGTATCGCGGGACCGGTTGTTTGAACGGCTCAAATTTGAACCAAAAATTGTTCAAATCAAAAAATCAAATATGGGAATGAGCTGTACTCGCCGAGATCTTTCCAACAAAAAAAAGTTTGTCCAAATCGGACTGTTCATTCAAAAGTTATTAGGGGGGGGGGGACAGACAGACAGACCGACCGACCGACCGACCGACACACAAATTCCCCATCTCAATACCCTACTTTCAAATTTTTAATTTTTCGATATTCATTTTACCTTTTTATTTTTTTGACTTGGCGATATTTTTTAACTTGGCGATATTTTTTGGACTTGGCGATATTTTTTAGATGCATTAAGCTACTTTTAATACTTTTTTCGTCTGTCTTTTATTTTTAACGGGAAAGTAGGCTAAAAACGGGGATGAAATATCCTTGCCGAGATCTTTCGAACAAAAAAAAGTTTGTTTAAATCGGACGGTTCACTCAAAAGTTATTAGGGGTAAGAGCTTGTTTGAACGGTTCAATGTTGAACGAAAAATTGTTCAAATCGGAAATTTAAAAACGGGAATGAAGTATTCTTGATAAGATCTTTCGAACAAAAAAAAAGTTTATTCAATTCGGACGGTTCACTTAAAAGTTATTAGGTGGGGAAAGGTTGCTTGAACTGTTCAATGTTGAACGAAAAATTGTTCAAATCGGGAATGTAAATACGGGAATGAAGTATCCTTGATAAGATCTTTCGAACAAAAAAAAGTTTGTTCAAATCGGACTGTTCATTAAAAAGTTAGTATCGCGAGGCAGGTTGTTTGAACGGTTCAAAGTTGAACCAAAAATTGTTCAAATCGAAAAATCAAATATGGGAATGAGCTGTATTCGCCGAGATCTTTCCAACAAAAAAAATTTTGTTCAAATCGGAATGTTCATTCAAAAGTTATTAGGGGGGGACAGACAGACCGACCGACCGACCGACCGACCGACACACAAATTCCCCATCTCAATACCCTACTTTCAAATTTTTAATTTTTCGATATTTATTTCATTTTTTTGTTTCTTTTTGACTTTTTTTTACTTGGCGATATTCTTTGGACTTGGCGACATTTTTTAGATGCATTAAGTCAATTTTAATGCTTTTTTCGTCTCTTTTATTTTTAATGGGAAAGTAGGCTAATAAAAAGGCATAGATGACTTAAAGGCTCCATCCAACCAGTAAAACCACCAATGTGGTTGGCACGAGAAAACTTGGACAGTGATGTGATGTGAAGCTATTCGTTACTTATTTTGAATCAACCATTTGTAACTACATTATTTTTTGATGGTTTTGAAATCAGAATAATAATACTAATGAATACATAAATAAATAAGTAAATAAAAAGTTTTCGTTTCAGATACGTGATTTATTCCAAATAACTTTTAATCTATCCAATTAAGAGTTTTATTTTTTTTTCATTAAGTTCTGCGTTTTTGAACACGACATGAAGTAGCTTGTAAAGTTCAGACCGATTCTAATGCAGATAAAAATACTATGGTAACTTAAATTATGAAAAGAACTTTTATTTTTGGAAGTTTTTCCCCAATTATGTCAGACAATGAGGCTAATGTCTTTTAAAGGAAGCGCTGAAACTTTCCAAATCTTTTTCTCTTTGAAAATGAAAGATTTGTTCACTTAAAAATAAGTTATCTCGCATTAAGAGATTCATTTGCCTTTTTTTGTTTAAAATGACTTCTGAGTTTAGACGTCATGATCATTAAAAGGAAATAAAACACTAAAATGTTCATTGTGTGAAAAACTGTTACATTACTTAATGCATGGATAAAATAACAATAAAGTCGTAATTAACACTTTTCTTAACTTTAGTAAACAAGATATTTCTCGACACATACGTTAAACATTTGTTAAATAAAACATGAAAAATTAATTTCAACCCAAGGCATTTTTCTATACGTGCATTTAAATGCACAGAAAGTTTTTGAATTGTTTTCAATACATTAAATCATAAAAATAATCAGACCCGAAAACAATTCAGTAAAATTTTAAATTACATTTTTTTGTTTAACTAACAGAACGTAGCTAATTATTAATATTGTAAATGTCTAAGTTACTTTGTGTACTTGTTAAGTTTTCACGCCTTAACTACTCAACTGATAAACATCAAACTTAGTAAACACATTGTCAGGGGCGTAGAAAAAGGAACAGGGCATCATTCACTTATAAAAGAAGTAATCCAAGATTTTGATTCCAATTTTAAAGAAAAGTATAAGTTTGCGAGTATCGCATGGAAGGAGGGTCATATTTATTCGTTCTTTTTGGAGCATATATAAGCCATGAAAAAGCTGCACAAGGTGAACATAGCTTACTGTGCGTACAATTAGTACGAAACTTAGTTCTTTATTTTTAGCTATTTTCTAATCGCTATATTCTAAATCGATTTTTATCTTGATTATCGAAGACTTATATTGCGACGTGTTTCGGCCAAGATAGGTTCTCATTTTGTCACCAAAATGATATATTTTTGAAGAAAAAAAAAAAGAAAAAAAAGAAGAAGAAAAAAAAGGAATATTCCATCATAATTAAACTTTGGAATGTGGCATATACTGTTTTGGACTTTTAGGATCTAAAATAAGTGAATCATTACTCTGTGTACAAAAGCTGCAGTATAATTTGGAATTAAATCGCAACCATTTTGTAGTAATAAGGTCACCGCAATACTAATATAGCTCGTGTGACATTATTAGAGCCACTCCTACTTTTCTAGAGTTATTGGACAGTCTATGTTCCTAGGGTTATCAACTCAAAGGAAAAAAATGGAGGTAAATACTGACTTTTTTCTTTTGCGTCAACTACACAAATGAAGTATTCTAGAGCAGTTAACTATTTTTTTTTACCAGTAAGCTACATTGAAAGAAAAAAAATTCTAAAAGAAAAAAAGGCAGTTTTTACGAAACTCTTTTGTAACAGTGGTTGTTATATTTGTGCCAGTTGCTATCAAATTTCTTACTGATAAGGCTTTATCATCAATAAGGCCTTCTGAAGACGATAACAAATCACGATCTAGTGAGTTTTTACTATCCTACAGATCAAAATGGGATGTTGAACTTATTAGTCTACATAGCCTTATTTGACGCACTCAACTTCTATTATTTTTCAAAGTTGTATTTTTATGGGAATACCATAACTTATCTAATTCTTTATCAAACTGCATAAGTACGGCATTATTTTAAAGCCGTTTTTCTACATAGCCCTATTTGACGCACTCAACTTCTATTATTTTTCAAAGGTGTATTTTTTATGGGAATACCATAACTTATCTAATTCTTTATCAAACTGCATAAGTAGGGGAGACCGGGGCAAGATGACGAGCCGGGCAAGATGACGAATTTCGTATTTTTTTCATTTCCCGCTAGGTAGCAGCCTTAGCTGGTCATTAGAGATTCTTCTATCTATTCTTCGTTCAGCAATAGTATAAAGTCGCTGAAATCGCCATTTTCAAGACAGTTCTGAAGTTGTTCTGGTTTACCGCTACCGCGATCTAACTTTTATCCATGTGCAAATAAGCTCTGATGCAAATACAGGTAAGATTTATTGCTTCTCATTAGTATTAATGTGTACCTTAGTTTAAATACTACCTATTTATATGAATAAGCACCAAATAAACGTATTTTTTTATGGAAATAAATACGAATCCTTCACAAATGACAGTCTGGGGCAAGATGACGAAACGAAACACGGGGCAAGATGACGAGCTCGTCATCTTGCCCCATGTTTCGGAATTTATGAACTATGTTGCCCCTTCTATTAAGTTCTCTAAATGCTTATTTATAGTTATACTAATACATATACTAATGTATGTAATAATATATTGTACTAAGTCCCTCATACCCCCACCCCTCTTCCGAAGAGCCAAACTAATTGTTTGTTAATGATACATATAATGACATTTCAGATATGGTTCGACAATACAAGAAGAAATCCTCAAGAGGAGAATGGAGCAAAGATTCTATGCTGCCCATGGTAATATAAGCTGCCCATGGTAGTCAGTCCTACAGGATTCAGAAGAGTTTCAAAGATTGTTTCAGCAGAGAGAGGAAGGAATGTAACAATAACTTGTTGCATAAGTGTCACTGGCTTTTACCTGCCACCTTTTCTGATTTTTGCTAGAAAACGAATGCTTCCTAAACTTATCGAGAAAGCCCCAGCAAGAACTGTAGGTCACTGTAGTGATAATGGCTGGAGTAATGAGGATACTTTTTTTCTCTTTTTTGCAGCACTTTTACCAACACGTAAAATCAAACAAAGAATCTCCTGTTCTGTTAATCATTGATAATCATAAATCCCACATGACTTTGCAGGCTATTATATTGCAGAGAGAAATTCATTATCATTTTTGGGTCTCCACCCTCTTGATTTGGCAATTTTCGGCCCATTTTAAAATTATTATAGTCAAGCATATGACAACTATATGATCACTCATCCAGGGCAGACCATCACAGATAAAAATGTTGGTGAATTTTTGAGCATAGCTTACTTTAAAGCCGCTACAATTGCAAATGCCGTTCAAGGTTTTCAAGAATGTTGGATCGAGCCGCAACGATCATGATTTCGCTGCTTCAAAAACAACTGATCTTGATGCTGTTAAAGAGGGAACTGAAAATAATAGTGCGACCCCCAGACCCTGTCAGTAAAAAACCACATATAAAAGATCCAGTAGATACAGAATTGATGACAAATTCTGATTCCAGTGCAGAAAAGAAGAGTTTAAGTGTTTTTGATTTAAAGCCATTGCCAAAAGCACTACAATGTGGCAAAAAAAAAGAAAAAAAAATGAGTTCAAGTATCTTTACGAGCTCACCCGTCAAAGAACTGCTAGAAGAAATCGCCAAACAAAAAGAGAAAAAGGATTGTCTAAAAAAACAGAGGACAGAAGAACGTGAAGCAAAAAAAGGAGTAAGAAAACTCAAACTTTGTTTCTTTAGCCCGAAGTCAGAAAAAATCAGGCATGGCAACCCAGTGGCATCAACTTCAAAGGATGGTGAAATAAGATGTTCTGCTTGTAAAGAGGAATATTGTGATCGTCCAACAGAAAAATGGATCCACTGCTGTGAATGCCAAAAGTAGTGGCATGAGGACTGTTCCAATTATTAAAATGGCATTTTTATTTGCGACTATTGTTAGCTGCACTACTAAACCCTTGTATATATACATTACTTTACAATGCTTAATTTAATGCTTTCTCAGATGTAGAAACCCATTTATCATTTGTTAAACCATGTAACGTATTTAAAAGATAACAATGTTGCGCCTTTTATAGAGTCGTCATCTTGCCCCAAGGCGAAAGTCATCTTGCCCCGGTACTGGGGCAAGATGACGAATTGTTAAGGTTATGAAAACATAAGAAAATCATACCTTTTTTTTTAATTTCAAAAAATAATTTGTAATATATTTTAGGATACAAAGGACTACTCTAACGCCTCATATAAAAATAATTTTACCATCCTTGAAAATGAGTGAATAATAAGCAACGATTCTTAGCATCGTCATCTTGCCCCGGTCTCCCCTACGGCATTATTTTAAAGCCGTTTTTCTACATAGTCTTATTTGACGCACTCAACTTCTATTATTTTTCAAAGGTGTATTTTTTATGGGAATACCATAACTTATCTAATTCTTTATCAAACTGCATAAGTACGGCATTATTTTAAACATATTAATCACAGCTCTTGGCGAAAACTAAGCAGATAGTTAATATTTTGACTGCATTGTTTAAAGCACAGATTCATTTCGTTTTTCATTACACGTTGCTTGAATGTAATCCCAAAATGGACGCTCATTGGGTCAGATTGTTAGAGCGTCGGCATCGTACTTATAATGTAAAGATTGTGAGTCCGAATTCTCTTCTGAGCTACCTTTCTTCTGTGATAACACCAGAGAAAAAAAAAAACTTTAACATGTATAACTTTTGAAAAAAACAGAGCCATACACTTCAATTTATTTTGTAACTTTATTAGGTTTTGCTTTAGTGTTTAGTATCTGATATACCAGCCTATTAGAGCAGTCAGTAAAAACGTCAAGCCTACAACATAAAGGTCCTAGGATCGAATCATCTCATGCATCAGAAAATGTCGTTTTGAATGGTCTGTGTGTGCCAGGGGTATGTTAAATATGTTCGCGGTCACAG